>PVIH01005705.1:0-120381 GCA_004025045.1 Sigmodon hispidus | reverse complement strand
TTAGGTATTCTCCCTGTATTCCTGATCTCTCCAGGGCTTTAATCATAAAGGAGTGTTGGATTTTGTCAAAGGCTTTTTCTGCATCTAAGGATATGATCATGTGGTTTTGTTCCTTTAGTTTGTTTATATGATGGATAACATTTACAGTTTTTCGTATGTTAAACCAGCCCTGCATTTCTGGGATGAAGCCTACTTGGTCTTGGTGGATGATATCTTTTATACATTGTTGTATACGATTTGCCAAAATTTTGTTGAGAATTTTCACATCAATATTCATGAGGGAAATTGGTCTGTAATTCTCCTTCTTTGTTGTGTCTTTGAGTGGCTTGGGTATTAAGGCAATTGTGGCCTCATAAAAGGAATTTGGCGATATTCCTTCAGTTTCTACTGTATGAAATAGTTTGAGGAGTAACGGTAGTAATTCTTCTTTGAATGTCTGGTAGAATTTGGCACTGAAACCATCTGGACCAGGGCTTTTATTTTTGGGGAGGTTTTTAATGACAGCTTCAATTTCCTTAAGGGTTATAGGCCTGTTTAGGTATTAATCTGATCTTCAATTAATTTTGGTAGGTGGTACCTGTCCAGAAAGCTGTCCATTTCTTCTATGTTTTCCATTTTTATGGAATACAGATTTTCAAAATATGATCTGATATTTCTCTGTATTTCCTGGGGTTCTGTTGTTATGTCCCCCTTTCCATTTCTGATTTTGTTGATTTGAACACTCTCTCTCTGTTTTTTGATTAGTTTGCGGCTGAGGTGTGTTTCTTGTAGGCAACAGAAGGATGTTGTATCCATCTTGTTAGTGTGTGACGTTTTATAGGAGAGTTGAGACCATTGATATTAAGGGAAATTAGTGACCATTGATTCATATTTCCTGCCATTTTTGGTGGTAACTTGTTTGTATTTCCTTTCTCTGGGATATTCTTCTGTGGAATTATTGATTGTTTGTGATTTTGTGGGTGTATCTGGGGTCCTTAGATTGGAATTTTCCCTCTAATACTCTCTGTAGTGCTGGATTGATAGGTAGATATTCCTTCAGTCTGACTTTGTCCTGAAATACCTTGTTTACTCCATCTATGGTGATTGATAATTTTGCAGGGTACAGTATTCTAGTTTGGCAGTCATGCTCTTTTAGCATCTGTATAACTTCTGACCAAGCCCTTCTAGCTTTCATCGTTTCCATTGAATAGTCAGGCGTTATTCTGATGGGTATGCCTTTATATGTGAATTGGCCCTTTTCTTTTGCAGCTCTTAAAATTTTTTCTTTGTTCTGTATGTTTTGTGGCTTGATTATAATGTGGCGCGCTAACTTTTTGGGGGGGTCATATCTATTTGGTGTTCTGTAAGCTTCTCTTATCTTTATAGGCTTTTCCTTCTTCAGGTTAGGCAAGTTTTCTTCTATGTTTTATTGAAAACATTATCTGTGCCTTTGAGCTGGTATTCTTCTTCTTCTTCTATTCATATTATTCTTAAATTAGGTCTTTTCATGGTGTCCCAGATTTCCTGAACATTTTGAGTTATGGCTTTTTTAGTTTTACTATTTTCTTTGACAGATATATCTATTTGAGCTACTGAGTCTTCCACTTCAGAGATTCTATCTTCTATCTCTTGAGCTCTGTTTGTTATGCTTGTATCTGTGGTTCTAGCTTTTTTTTTCTTCAGATTTTCTATTTCCATCTTTGCCTCTCTTCTTATTTTCTAATAGAGACCCAAGTTCTACTTGGGTGCCAGCTATTTCAGTTGGTGTTGTTTCTCCCCATCTTGTGCAATGCCATGTGACTGAATTCTGTTACAGATTTGGGAATGGAAGTGATGTCTACAGTTCTACAATGTCAAAATCATACCACTTGCTCCCCACCCCTCCCATCTCCTTCTGTCTTTTTCTCCTACAGGCAAGAAGAAGTCTTCACAACAATGGAAGCATAAATACCCCAGATCCCTGTACAACTTGTGGAACAGAGACCTGTGGCTCTGGGACTGTCTTTCTGGGACATCTATCACATCAGTTTTCACAGAAGAAATTTTTTAAATAGCACTTTGTTTTAAATAGTTTTACTTTGCCCATTGTTAACGCACTTGAAACTACAGACCAGTGGTTCTCAACCTTCCTAAGGCTGGGACCTTTTAATACAGTTCCTCAGAATGTGGTGACCACACCCCCCAACCATAAAATTAATTTTGTTTCTCCTTCATAACTGTTGTTTTGCTGCTGTTATGAATTATAATGGTAGACATTTTTGGAGATAAAGTTTGCCAGCAGTGTTTTAAGCCACATGCTGAGAACCACTACTGTAGTCTACTGTAGAAAGCTATCCATATTAACTGCCAGAACAAAAACAACAACAACAACATTGATTATGTAGGCACTCCCTCTCAAAGAGGAGGTTTGGTCATTCTCCACTGGTCATCAATGAATTCTGTACAGTGTAGTATAGTGAAGACTCAGTACAAAGTTAAGCATGACTTGATCTGAGATAGCGACTGTCCTGTTAGAGCATTAAGTAGAGGCTACTAAATAAACAGAGTCAGGTTTGGAAGCTTGAGGTGAGGTTGCTTGTGTAGGGAGTTATTCTATTATGGAGTCAATGCTCAGGTTAGCATAGGAACTGATTCTTAGGAACAGCACCTAGCCTAATTAAAAGGTTGATTCCACTTTATTTCTTTGCTGTTGCTCATTGCTAGAGGTCCATTCTGAATATGCAAACACCTAAGTGGCATTTATTTCTCAAAGCCTGCCTCAGATGTCTTCTACTTCCAAATTCTCAGTTCTCTAGATTCTTGAGATAGATAGGAGATTCTCTGTGATCTAGTATGAGTGTTTGACTACTTATTCAAAGTTAGTTATTTTAACAGAGACTCAATAAGTAAATATTATGTGCCTGACCTGCTCTGGATACTGGGACTTCAGATATACATGAAACTTGACCACTATTTTCACAGAACTTGCCTTCTGGAATCTATTAATATCCATTGTCAGTGACAAAGTTTCCTTTCCAGAAAGACATTTTGGAAAGTATTCTAAATAAAATAGAGTTTACTTCAGGAAACCATGATCTCCAATTATTATTAAATGTATCCCTCATTTAGCCTTTCCTTCAAGCACAGATAGCAGGGGACTCTTTGCCTATCACTACAGAGTAAGTTTCTTCAAGAGAAAGCTTTATTATATTTCTCTCTGATCTCTCTCTACATACCAACATTTATTACTTAGTAAATAGTCCACAAACATTTGATGAAAGGAAATTCAATCCATGCAGTAAAGTATACTATTCCAAAAGTGTGCATATCCATTCAATGTAATAAAAAAAAGCACTATCATAGTCTTGTTATAATACTAACTGTAATAGAAAGTTAATATTTTCAATATTATTGATTAAGTGCAATGCACACACAGATAAGAGAGTACTAATTTTAAGATGTATGGGTCATGATGTAATCCTGTTTGTAGAAAGTGTGCCTACCATGCATAAAGCCCCACATTCAAAACAGACATGGTGATACATGCCTGTAATCCCAGTTCTTGTGAATCGGATATGGAAGATTTAAGGTTTAAGGTCTTTCCTGGCTACATAGCCAGTTTCAGGGCAATTTGTGCCACAAAACAAAAGACAACTGTAAATAATAAGTTCTTGATGCTTACCCAATAGAGAGAATATTGAAGAATGAATCTTAAAGACTACATGCAAAGCGTTCTTAAGGCATCCTGTAAAGGCCGAAAGAAATATCTGAAGAAAACATCAAATAGAAACCCTTTTTGTATAGCACGAGTGTAGGCTAAATACAATGCCAGTGGCAATTTCACAAAAGATAGACTTTGACCACGTGGCATAGCATCGTTGATTTCAAATGAAAGTACATAATTTATCTCATCTCCAAAGGAGAAGAACCAAAATAACTATTTCATAGTTTGGAGGAGGAAATATTGGCTGTTGGGCTTCAGCTCATATTGACTGGCTCTCTTGTTAGAGGTCCTATATGCTAGAAGGGTATGGTGGGATAGGGCTGTTCTCAGGACAGCTAGTAAGCAAAAGAGTCAGACAGATAGACAGGGGATAACAAGATACTGTCACCAGGGCTCTCTCCCTAATTTCTCCAGCATGGACTGGTCAACCAAAGTTTCCAGAATCTCCCCAAAGAATGTGTCCTGGTTACATTTTTATCCATTTTGCACATGCTAGAATTCTCTGGGAAGAAGAATTTGAATTGAGAAAATGTTTCCATCAGATTGCCTGTAGGTAAGTCTGTTAAGTATTTTCTTAATTAATAATTGATTGGATCATGCCCAACTTACTAGAGGTGGTATCATCCTTGAATCATTGAGCAGGTGATTCTGGGTGCTATAAGAAAGCAGACTGAGCAAGCCACAGGGAACAAGCCAGAAAGCTGTGTTTCTCCATGGTCTCTGCCTCAGGACCTACCTCTAGGTTCCTGTCCTGACTTCCTTCAGTGATGGATTATGACCTGGGATGTATAAGTCATCCCTCCTACCCAAGCTGCTTTTGGTCATGGCATTTATCAAAGTAACAGAAACCAAACTGGAACATGGCATCATCAATGAGAAACCAATGGTTTTAACCATCAAGCCTGGAAGAAATGGCTTATGTTCAAACCATAAAACAGTCTTAAAAACTCTAGTCCTTATGAACTTTTGAAAAGATGTTTTAATTTTTATTTTTTTAATCTTGTGCATGTGTGTGTTGGCAGGGGGAGAAGGGGATAGTGCAGTGCCTGCAGAGGTGTTGGATACCCCAGGAGTTATACATGGTTGTAAGCCACCAGACTTGAGTCTACGAATCAAACCCAGTTCCTCTACAAGACAAGCAAGCATTCTTTATCCCTCAGGGATAAAGAAGAATCACTCTAAACCCCTAATCTTTAACTTACAATATTAAATTTTTTGGGAATTTGACCAATAAACTGAGTAAAAGACCTAATTTCATTCTTTAAATCTTACTTATTTTGGTACAAGCATATTTTGCTAATATATACATATGTGTCCCACATGCTTTCTTGGTGCCTGCAGAAGCTGGAAAAGGGTGTCAGGTCCCCTGCAAATGGAATTACGGATGGTTATAAACTATTATGTGGGTGCTGGGGACAGAACACAGGTCCTCTACAAAAGCAACAAGTGGTTTAATATCATAAGCCACCTCTCCAGCTCACTTCATTTTTAAATACTCTTTAAAAAGATTTATATATTTATTTAATGTACATTGGGGTTTGCCTGCATGTATGTCTATATGAGGTTGTCAGATCCCCAAGAACTGAAGTTACAGACAGTTGTGAACTGTTATGTGAATTAAACCTGGGTCCTTTGGAGGAGCAGTCAGTGCTCTTAACCACTGAACCATCTCTCCAGCCCCCATTTTAAAATCCTCTTTAAAGAGAAAAAGATTTATACATTTTCTGAGAATATGCTTGATCTTGTTAAAAGTTACACATGTTTAAATGCAAAAAAAAAAAAAGCTCACCTTGATATATCCTTCCACTAAGAAACAATCTTGTTAGCAATTTGGTGATGAGTTTTACACATGTGGCAAATACATATTCTCTGTATTAAAAACATGTCAGTAAGATATTATGTATGTTCTTGTAATCTTTGATTTTGCTTACTACATATTGGATAAATAATAATGTGTGAATTGTAACAACTGACAAATTCAGACTATTGTGAATGTATATTGTTTGATTAACCATTTTATTCCATGAGGATATAAGTCATCATCACCAGTTTGTTCTACTACTACAAACTGATGCTATGTAAGGCCTATATATCCATATTACAATACTTCTCTGATTATATCCCCAGGAATTATTTGTGGGGGATTATTTTACATAAAGACAACTTTCACTAGAGTTCATTATTATTAGACTGCTAGAAAAGTTTATCAATTACTTTTCTACTAATAATGCACAGAGGAAGTGATTTACCTATAGAGGATATTGACAAGCTTGGTATCTCATTAGAAGTACTTGGCATATTCTACAACAAATACAGCACTAAGACAAAAAGAAAATAAAGCAGAAATCAATTATATTTGAACAGTCACAGTAGGAACTAGACATCACTATTACGGGACTATACATGTCATTACTAAAAATAAAACTAAAGTTTAAAGGGGTGCAATTCAATGGTAACTCTCATTGCAATAGAAATATGCTCATTTAATCACCCTTTAAATTTCCCTTAGCTGCTTTATGGTCAATCATCACATTCAATCTTTGGAAATCTTTATACCACAATTTTTCTTGTTCTTAAATTTCATACTTTTGAAATTCATATATGTTACTGAATGTATCAGTACTTTATTTAAAATTTAACGTGTCATAGTGTGAACATAAAACAATTATCTTATCCAATCATCAGTAGATGGTCATTCGGAAATCTTCCAGTTTGCAGTGATGAATAAAGCTACTTTTGTATGTTCAAATATATATGCATATGTATACAGCATGCACATACACACACATATGTATTTCTGTGGACATGTTTTTACCTTAGTAAATGTTTCATGTATACTTGAAGACTGATTATATTCTGATGCTTCTGAGTTGTATGTCTGTAACTGTATATTTGACAAAATCGGCTTGTGGGATAGATCTGCTCTATTCTGCCCTTTGTGAGCTCTCTATTTGTTTTATAGAGACAAGAGCTGAAATCTCCAAGGGTAATTGTGAGTTTGTGTATTGTAGAGTTCTTGCAGTTGTAGCTTTCTGAAGTTGTATGATTCCACTTATACAAATTGAACATTGTTATTGAGCTAGTCTAATATCTTTGCGAAAGGTTTTTGTCTCTTGAACATTCGTTGTTCTGAGACCTTTTATTACCATCTGTCTAGAGGCACCATTTTATGGTTTATACAGTATATATTTTTCATTCTTTACTCTTAGAAAATATGTATGCTTTTCCTCATATTCATACTAGGCTTCTTGTTAAAAGGTAATCCTCCAGCCACTATAATTATTTCAAAACAGCTGAATAGTCTGGGTTTTTAAGTGTTAAATAATTTTCTCTAAATATAATTACCAAATAATTAAGTCTAAACCTTCTAGCTGGCAGTTTGCACCTTGTTTTCTCTCTCCTTTATCCTTGTTCTCACTGAAACTTTTTGTATATATGATTAATTTTGTAATTTTTAGACTATATTTTATCTATATCTGTTTTGTCTTTAATTAATTCCATTTCCTATTCTGGTTCTTCATACTGTTATCACATACATCTCATTTTTATTATTAGTTCTTTAAGAATTTCACATAATGTATCTCAATGACACTTACTGTCTCTTTTAACTCCCTTCAGATCAGCCCCTCTTCCCCACTAACCAATTTTGTGTCTTCTTTTTGGGGGTAGGGGTATTTTTAAACTATGAAGTCCAATTTGTGCTGTCTATATTCTCTATAATATTCTTCTATTGGCTCATGGCTGACCTACCAGGGGTCATGCTCTTAAACAAAACTGGCTCTCCCTCTCTTCCAGTGTTAATTGCCAATAGCTCCACAGATAGAAGTGAGACTTCATGATAACCCCCCACCCTCCATGCTGTGATTCTATCTGGTTTGAGCTTATGCAGATATTGTGCCCACTGTGAACTCATAGGTGCAACTACCGTGATGTAGCTATAAAACACTGTTTCCTTATAGTCAACAAACTCTGACTTTCTGCACCCTTCTTTCTCAATGATGCTGAGCCTTAGGAGGGGAGAGTGTGATATAGATGTTTACCTGAGCATTCTGCAGTCTCTTAATCTCTGTGCCTTGATCAATTGTTCTTGTAACTTAAGACTGTCAGGAAGTGAGGAAATAGGTATCGTGCATTGCTTTAGAGTCATTGCTTCTGGTCTTCTACTTTCCACTACACAGACCTGTTGTGGTTTGAACTGAAAATGTTCCTCATAGCCTCAGATGTTTAAACGCGTGTTCAGCAGCTGATGATGCTGTTGAAGAAAGTTACAGACCTTTTAGGAGTTCTGTTCATCATTGAGGGTGGGCTTTGAGGTTTCATAGCCTGACCCCACTTCCTGTTTTCCTTCTCTGCTACCTGTGTGCTGATGTGATGTAATCACTCTGTCCAAGGTGCTACTTTCATTTTTAATGAGATGATTTTTTTTATTTTGGCACTTTATTTTCACTCTCCTAAAGTTATATTTGAATTTTGTTATTTCTTCACATAGTTCCACAGCAAAGTATACTTCCTTAATATTATTGAGTTATAAGAACACACACATACACACACACTAGCCCTTTAAAATTATTTTTACTGAAGTCATGCAGACCTCAGATATGTTTAATGTGCTTTAAACATATATCTGCTCCAATTTTTATTTTTGTTATGGCAAAAATACCCACAATCCTTTTGGCTAGCTTTTTGAGCTGTATAGACATAATTCTCATCTGCAGAAACTTTGCCTTCTTATCATGCACCAGAACTCAGTAACCTTGTCTAGCCAGATCTCAGTATCTATCAATAAATCTTTCCCTAGTTTTCCTCTCTTTATAGCAACTTCTTCAGTGAAATAGTTGCAGTCATTATTATCCTGTCATCTTTGTGTCTATTTCCACTGACTTTTTTCTCTATCAGTTATGGGCCATACTTCTCCCATTTTTTCAAACTTAGAATCCTGTTCATTTTGCCTTGGTATCCAACACTGTATACTGTATATTGTCCAAGTATAGAAATTTTTGTTTCTTTGATTGTTTTTGTTGTTATTTTTTCTTGAGACAGACTTTCATGTAGCCCAGGCTACCTTCAAAGTCACTATGTAGTCAAGGATGACCAGAAGTACTGCCTCCTCTGTTCATACTTCCTGACTGCTGAGATGATGTCTAATTATGTCTCTCAACTAAGAGAATACCTTTGGATGATGTGTCTCCTTATTATACTCCCTTATGAGCTCTGGGAACTGTTTAAACTGCTGCTTTTGGGATATTTCCATCTCACCATTTTTCCTGATTAGATTCACTAATCAGGTTTGAGGGTCCTCACAGCTCTCTAGAGCTCTCTCTAGCAATGTCTTGCTTTTATTATCCTATCCTGGAAATTCTAGTCTGGTAAACTGGCTTCCTGGAATTAGGATCTCTGTTTTGATCTCTTCTCAGGGACTGCTGGGTTTTGTTTGGATTTTTCCATTCTGCCATGTGTCCTGAAAAAAGCCTCAGGCCAGAAACACAATGGGCACCTTTAAACTCACCTTCTCTGTATTTCTTTCTTTTTTTTTGATATTTTATTATTGTGTCATTTTTTAAAACTAAGTTTATTCAAAGTAATGAATAAAAGCTTAAATATTCTGCACATTAATGAGATAGCATGTGATGTTCCCATGCATATAAATCAGTGTTTAGGTCACTATAGGCTCAGATAGTTAAATCATTATCATTTCTCTTTTTTTCTCTTTCTTTTCTTTTATTATGAATAAAGTCACATTTTCTATCCGTGTATATTTTTATTCAAGGTCCCTTCCCCCTCCCACCCTCTCCAGTCACTCTCTCTTCTCCACATCTCCCCATCTCCTCCCCAGCAAGGGCAGGAGGTCCCCAGGTCACAATATTGCTCAGTTCAGCATCCACTCCTGGAAGAACCAGTATCCTCACCCCAACATCAAAACTGAGTCAGGTGTTCCTCTAGTGAGAGTGGGATCCAAGGTGTTCTTTTAGCAGGGAAATTCTCACTTTGCCTGTTGCTCTGAATCTGAAAGCAATTGTTTCACGTATTTGTCTGGCTTTTTAGATAGAAGAGCAATTCCCATATCAGCTAATGCTTCATGGTTAGAAGCAGATGTCAACATCAATATCCAGTGCATTTCTTGGAGTTACTCCATTGTGCAGTAGGAGCTGAGACCTGCTTTAAATACACACTGATACTATTTTCTTTATCTTTTAAATAAATAAAATTATATACTCAGTTTTTGTTTTGCTAGATTTTATGTAATATAGAATACTTATACTTACTGGCCATTCATATTTCCTCTTTACACTCAAGCCTGTTTATGATCCTTTTTGCTCCCTTTTCATCAAAAGATTTGTTTTCTTAACCGCTGAGCCATCTCTCCAGCCCCAAGATTTGTTTTCTTACAGGTCTGCATGGGCTCTTTATATGTTGTAATATTACTCTTCATTTGCCATTTATATTGCACACAACTTTCTCTCCCAGTTTATTATGTGTACTTAAACCTCGTTTATAGAATGATTACAATATGAAGAGTGGAGAAGGAAAAGTCACAATCTCTGCTACAAAGATGCTTCTGGTTTTATTTGTAGGCAAATACACATCAGCTCCTTCTGTTATGGTTTCTGGCTTGTTACACATCTTGTGAAAAACGCTGTTTTGTGATGTGAGAAGGGAATTACTTTCAACAGCTTTAGTGAAGCACATTCCTCCTAGGCATATTCTGATGAAAGGACTTGTTATAGTACTTTGTCTTTTCTTGGTTAATATATTCTCCAGCATCTTAGAAGACCTAAATGATTCCATTGCCTCAGAAAACAAATGCTCAAAGTTTGCATAAAATCTGGGTCTTTGGCCCTTGGGAAGTGACTCCTACTGTGTTGGTGGGTTTTCTAAGAGAAACAGAACTGATAAGAGATGGATCAGTCTATGATAAATGACAGATAGGTTGGTCAGTAAATAGACCAACTGGTAGCTAGACAGACAAACAGAATTTGTTTTATGCCATTATAAAGACTGAGAAATTTCACTGTCTATTGACTGCAATCTAGAGACCCAGGAAAGCCAATGATACAATTTCAGTTTATGGAGAGAGGAAGGGACTGATGTCCCAGCTCAAGCAGAAGAACAGAAAGCAAGATGGAATGATTTCATCACCATATGGCGTTTTGTTCTCTTTAATTCTGTCTTAGTTTATGTTGTGCTACAATAACAGAATAGCAAGGTCTGGGGTAGTCAAAGCAGAAACATAATTGGTTTACAGTTCTGGAGGTGGGAAAGTACAAGATCAAGGAGGTGGGGGGATAAAATTGCTAGATCACCATTTAGCAGAAGACATTACATAGCAGAGAACATGTTGCGAAAGATAAACTTGATTATCTTACAAGATTAACACACTCCCTAGACAACTCCACTAATTCATTCATTAGGGCAAATTCTTCATGTCCTAATATTTTTAATGTTCCTTTCAACATTATTGCATTGGGCATGAAATTTCTAATGTGTGACCTTTGGAAAAATATTCAGACCATAGAGAAGGACCCCAATGCATTAGATGCTGCAACTCCATATCCATAAAGGTAGTCTACTATATCCTCAGAATTAATGCTTCTTGTGGCAACCTGTGGCATAGTCAAGACAACATAAAATTAACTATCAAACCAACAATAGAGTAACTATGAGAAGCAAATCTAGTACAGAAGCCCATGGGTATGCCAGATGAGAAATTAATGGGGAACCACTGTGTGTTCACAGAAGAGGGCAACTCTTTTCTCTAGGGAATTTCTACCCATAAGAGCCCTTCTACTTGTAGATATTCCATATCAATTCTCTCAGAAAATAAAAATAAAATGAAAGGATCAGCAAGATTTTGTCCTTCAGAGAAACTTGCCCCAGTGTTCATTACCATAACCAAAGGCTGGTTTCTGGTATGGTAAGACCAACACTGTAATACCAAGGCAATGATAACAATGTCTGTTTATAAGAATTTACTTGGCCTCTCCAAACTGATTAATGATAAGAATATCTATATCTGGGTAATAAAGATTCAGAAGGCATGAAAATATTTACAAACCTATCAAGAAACATTTTAATTTCCCTAATGTCCTGTCAACACAAGGGACATACAGCATGTTGTGCTGTGTTATATACAATGTGGATGAGACACTGTCTTATCTTCAGATAGTACAAAATATGCTTCATAATGGTTCATGAGTACAGGTCCTTTTGTGTCCTATTTGCAGATTCTTATGAAGATTGTTGTGAGATAATGCTCTGGGCATTGTAAAGAGTGTTACTTGCATTGGTTTAATAAAATGCTGATTAGTCAAGTAGCTAGGCAGGAAGTATAGATCCGGCAACCACACTAGGAAAATTCTGGGAAAAGGAAAGACAGAGCAGGAGATGCTGCCAGATGCAGAGGAAACAAATTGAGAATGTTGCAATGAGAAAGGTACATAAAGTTAGACATAAATAAGAATCATGGGTTAATTTAAGTATAAGAGCTAGTCAGTAATATGTCTGAGTTACTGGCCTAGCAATAACTATATTATTAAGCCTTTGAGTCAGTTATGACATAAGGACCTGTGGGACTTGTCAGGCAAGACAAAGAAACTAACAAAGTTCTTAAAACTGTCAAGGAATTTGGAATCTCCATGAAAAAAGATGGTGATTAAATTTATTATTATAATAATATTGTTGTTTTGCTTTGTTTTTGTTTTGATGTTTTTTTTTTCTAAGAGATAATCACTATATTGCCTTGGCTGACCTCAAACTCATGATATTCCTGCATCATCCTTCTGATTACTGAATATCTGAGCCTATAGATCCAGCTCTCAGCACCCAAAGTTGACAGTAAAAGATGGCTGAGGGACCAGTTGGTAAAAGCACAGGTAAACATATTCAAAACTGTCCCTAAAATAGGTTCAGTTTACCCAGTCTCAGGTTCCAAAAGCAATACATTTTGAACAATTCCAAGGCTCCACAGCTGTGCAAAGGGACTTCAAATGGTTACGTAAGTACCTAGCCATTCTCTTGAGCCGTCATAGCAACTGCATGTGAGTTTCTTTTTCAAATAAGCTAATACTGAAAGACAGCCAGGCCAACATTTAGAGTAGGTTTTCCTTGGTTTCTTCTTGTAGCTTTCAGAGATGGGCTGCCCCCACTCCCATCTTTGCTTAATGCCAACTCCTGAAAATACCAGCTTAAGCCTACATCAGCATCCTTCAACTAGGTGCAAAGAGTGAATCACACAGTTCCATTTCATAGCACAGTGGCTAAAGAGGAGATACCAAAAACCCATGCTTTGGTGGCATAGGGCCAAGAACTGTACTCCCAACTACTTTCTAGAACCCTGCACATGATTGTTATTGCTATTGTTATTGTTCAGAAGCACTACCAAAGGAGAAATGCAAGTATCCGATTTTTTTTCTGACTCATTCTTCCTACTCCTTTCTTCCTCTATCTACTGATGATATGGCTGGGTGGGTCATAGTTGTTATCAGGGCTCCTGTCTGAACCAGTGTTTCCAAGTCCTTGACATTGTAGTCAAAGAACTAAAATAAAAATGAACATAGATTATAAAGTAGCCAGAGAACTTTCCTTCAGGAACAAAACAACAATGCAGATGAGACACAGAAGGCCACCAGAATAAACAAGAAGGTCCTAATGACTGTTTGGGACTTCCGTTTATGGGGTCTAGAGGAAAGAGGAGCTGGTTGCTAAGGAGCAAAATTTGGATAGTTCTCCATTTTGATTGACACGTTGGGTTATGTAACCTTTTATCTACTGTGCACATTCCTTCCCACAATGTTTCTACTTTCTGCTATATGTATAGCCAATTATAGTAGGCATAAGATGGCCGTTTCCTCTCTTAAAATTCACCCGGTGGACAGTTTGTCTTACAAAGCATTCACTCCTAACCAGTCTAGACCAGATCATCCCCTATCTCCCACATGTGGATATATTGGAATACGTTTAAATAAAGGCTGTTTATGAGTTCTTGATGGCTGATAGAGTTGAAGAAACTTATTCCATTGTTCTGAATATCCATGGAACTCAATTGAGAAGATTGCTGGAACACTGTTAAAAGAGGAGTATATGCATAAAGTACATGAACATAAAAGTCCTAGGTTCCCAAGTGTATTGAAAAAAAAAAAAAAGATGTACATATACACAGCAAGCCAAGTGAAGCCTCAGGTTGCTAAGCAGCTGTTCTCTATGCTTACTTGTCTCACATCAATACTTAGAACAGTTTCCATGAGGTACACAGAAGTATGGGCTGGTGACAGGTATAGGATTCAGTTGCCTGGAATCAGTAGAGAATTAGCTAGCCCTGGCACTGGAGCTGCCATCATACAGCAGTATGACCACCTTTCTTTTAGCATTCCAAAGATCTGACTGAGACAGGTAAATAGTATAGGGGCACTGGTCAGGGGTAGACCAGATGGCTTTTATCCTCATTTCCTATTATAGCTCATGTCCTTAGCAATCTAAGTGGAATGAGTGATTTGAATAGTGTTCTGTAAAACAGAAGGTAGTGTGAGTAAAGGTTTGGATGGAGGATGCACAGATAGGGACTACTGAATCTCCTGAGATTCCAAATCTCCTTGTTATCTTTGTCTCTGTGATTCTGTCACACTATCTTTTAATCTCTCTCTTTCTCTGTGGTGTGTGCATGTGCGTGTGTGTACAGGTGTGTATGTGCTATGGCACACATGTGGAGGTCAGAGAACCACTTCAGGTATGTGTAGGTTCTTACTTTCAACATTGGTTGAGATTTAATCCTTTTGTTATTCACTGTTGCGTGCTTCAAGCTGGCTAGCTTCAAGTTTCTGGTGAGTCTCATGTCTGTACCTTCCTTCTCAATACAGAAGATCTAGGAAGATCTTTACAGACACTACTATAGCATTATCCAGGTTCCAGAGATTTGAACTCATGTCCTCATGTTTCTGCAGCACGTGCATGGCCCACTGAGCTACCTCTCCAGTCCAGAAGTCTGTATTTTTAGTGTCCAAATCGCTACACTGCCTGTAGTTTTGGAAAGAATCATCCTTCACCACTGTATGTTCACTATCTTTCTTAGATTATTTGTTTATATAAAAACTCAGTGTTACCACAAAAATGATTAATACATTGTAGAGCATAGTAATTAATAGACCAACCAAAAAATCTATATGATATGAGTGGTTTAAATCTTAATTATCAGACAGTGGCAGGCAATAGTTTGGAAACATGATTTGCAGTTGGTTTGTAAAGAGACTGGCTCACCAAAATGGATGTGCAGACATGTGAGCACATAGAACTTGCCTAATGAAGTCAGTCTGTGCTTATGAGCTGGAGGGGTTATTGTGCAAATCGGGTTATTTGTCACTCACTCCTGGGTGTGGACAAAGTCTTCCCTATACAAAGCCCCAACTGAATGGAATATTGCCAAGGGTGACATCAATGTAACAGAAACAACCTACCCAGTTGGCTCATTTGGTCTAATCTATACCAAGGTAACCGGGAACCTATGCTGTCACCTGTACAGGCACATATCTATGTGCAGTCCACAGAAGTCATGCTTTTTCTATCTCAAAATTCAAAGGAATACTTCTCTCACTGTGGAGACATCAAACCACAAAACAAGAACATAAACAAATTAGAGAAATTCAAGTCCATGGCTAGAGATAACCACCAAGCTCAAAGACAGTGAAGGAGATAGAAACAGACCATAACCCAGATCACAAAAAAAGAAAAAGCTGAGCCAGGAATGTTGGGAGCTGGGAACATATAAAGTAACCTGCCTTCCAAGCTTAAAGACCTGGCTGAGTAGTAATCTATAATTGAAGAAGAAATTCAGAATGTCTTAATTGGATCTGTTGTTGGATTTCTGTTTCAATTATACTTCAAAAAACTAGGTGGAATTTGTAACACATTAAGAAACATATAATACAGAGAGGTTAACACTGTCTAATGTGGATGCTTATCAATGCCAGTGTGGCTTGGGTGTGTGTGTGTGTGAATGCTTGAGATGCAGGATTTGATGCAGCCCCTGGAAGTCTGGTTGCTTTCTGTGAGGAGAAGCTCTGACCTAGAGCACATGCTTTGTATGCATTTCCCCCAGTCATCTATATTACATTGGTTTATGAACAAGATATCAACCAATTTTTGTCATCTCTATTGTCTTCTATAGTGCTTTTCTTAGGGATTTACATAACAAATCCTTGTAACAAAATCAGGGAAACATGAAGGCCAAGGGCAAGGATAATACTGTTCCTATGAGATGGCAGAGCCTTTCCAGGCTCATGCCCTAGAGCTAATATGCTGGGCTCAACCATTACTATGCCTTGCAGGGTTTTTTATGTCCTTTAAGATCTGCATCACTCTGAACCAGAAATACAGCTGCCTAGGAGGAGAATGGCTAAGCTATGAGTCTACTCTGCCATAATCCCACAGCATCACCCACAACGGCATGAGTCTACTCTGCCATAATCGCACAGCATCACCCACAACGGCATGAGTCTACTCTGCCATAATCGCACAGCATCACCCACAACGGCATGAGTCTACTCTGCCATAATCGCACAGCATCACCCACAACGGCATGAGTCTACTCTGCCATAATCGCACAGCATCACCCACAACGGCATTTTCTCCTCTGGGTCTTTGTATTTGTTTGTGAATTCAGTGCCTCTCAATGACTTCTGGCTATAAATCTCACTACCCTCCTACTTCTAGGATTCTGTCATACAGATATCTGTGCTTTATATGCCACCGAGAACACCCAACTCCTGAAGGTCAAGGCCACACTGACCAACTTAGCTGGCAGTCCTCTGTGAGCATTACTTGCCTATTTCTCTAACGATATTACTCGTCCTTGCTTCCTTCATGTGCTACATTACAAAATTATTTATGTGGAACATGTCATATAAACCCTTCTATACCTATTTCACCCTCCCCTTTCTGTTCCAAAACCTTGTCATAAGTTTACTTTCTATTACTGTCTATGACTTTTGTATGTTGTGTTCTTCTAGGGCATAAGAAGGCTTCTGTGTTTTCTCTCTGAGTACTACAATTCTCTATAATCTTCAGTGTTTATCATTGTGGCATTTGATTCCCAGTAATCGCAGCACTCAAGAGGTAAAGACAGGAGGATCAGGAAGGAGTTCAAGGTCATACTTGGCAAATTCAAAGCCAGCATGGGCCATGTGAGATTCATGTTCAATGCACACACACATACATAGGCTACAAAGGATCCTTGCTCAACACACACACAGATACAAAGAGAGAGAGACAGAGAGTGAGAGATTAACATGATAAATGAATGAAAATAGCTGAATCTACTGAATAGCTTAGTAGATAAGAAGTTCAAGATCATCCTCAGCCATATTGCTAGTTAGAGGCCCACTTGATCTACATAATGCTTTGTCAAGGGGAGGGAGGGAGGGAGGGAGGGTGAGTGGGGGGATCAGGGAGAGAGAGACTGTGAAAGGAAAGAACTTTTTAAATGATCGCTCCTGATCTATAGTATTTCACTTTGTCATATGTTTAAGATTATGTCTGGGACACCTTTAAATCTATAACATCTACAATTATAACAAGTACACAGAGAATTAAAGAAACATTTGCTGACTATACAACTGTATCCAAATGAATGACAGGATCTCTCTGAGGTTTGTGGCTCATGGCCTTCCCCAAGTCAGGGGATATGGGGACTTTATTGCTTTGCAGAGTGAACCACAGTTCATCAAAAAGCCAGAATGGAGTGGAATGCCTTGCCCTAGAACCCACAGGAACAAGGAACTGGGCCAGAGCCATGGTGGCTAGCTAGTCCTGCTAACCCTGGTGGACAGCTCTGCCTGCAGTGACAATGAGGCCACCCAGGCAGCTGATTGATGTGGCCAGAACAGGCCCAAACATGGGTGGCCAGTCTCCCTGGCTGGTTGAGGTGTGGGTGTGTGAGATTCCGCTCTGTACCCACACAGCCCAAGATGCCCGGTTTTGCTCTGGGCATTTCAAGGAGACTGCAACCCACTCTTCTTGGAGGATAGTGTGGTCTTGGCTTTGGACTTTCTGAGCTTCTGAGATCTCAAAGGCAAAGCTAAAAGTAGAACTGCAGTGAAGTGGAGGGAATTGGTCATGGAATTCAGTCTGCAGTACAAGAAATGTCATTTCCCCACATCCTCATTCACGTGCGAGGATGCCAATCTGGGAGTGCAGAAACCTCCCATGAACTCTTTCGAGTAGTTTCCTACACACTGCAGTGAGAAGGAATGATGCTAACTCAGTTCAGCATGTGAATTTAGAACAAAATTTCTCTACACCCTGATCTTGAGGATGTCACTGTCACATACTCTTAACAAGCTACTGCCTATCGAATCAGGCCTCTCAGTTCCAAGAGAATATACAGAGAAACACATTGACTGAAAATGTATCTTGCTTAAAGGTGAACTCACATCGTAAAGTTCATGTTCATCAAGGCACAAGAGGCTACAGAAGATCAGTGTGCTGGTGGGAAGCTAGTCTGTCTGCCTGGTGCATACAGCCCTACCACTGACTATTCTGTGTCCATAGGCAAGCTGTGTTTTCTATTTATAGCCAATACAACTCCACAAGGTCAATGCCTTTAGTTAAATTTTATAACAAGACATTGTGGCTTAGATTATGATTGTGGTCAATGTCACACTGCAAGGAACAGAACAACAGGCATATCCCAAGACTTCCCATTACGGACATTAACTTGATCTCCTCTTTCTGCCGTATCTGCTCTCTCATACCAGCAAGGAGATTCTGCAGGATTCAATTCCAGGTGTCACCTTGATTCATTTAGGGATAACTAGAGTACTAATAACACTTTATTTCTGCTTATGTATGTGAGAGTTTTCGTTGGAAGAGATTAACACTCAAGACCAGCATCCTGAGGAGATGAACCTCACCAGTGTGGGCAGGCATATTCCAATGCACCAAGGGCCTGGCAAGAGCACAAGAGAAGTTCATTCCTTGCTTGGACCGGTGACTCTATTTTTCCTGGTCTCAGTTCTCTGGGCTCACAGGTATTGGGCTAGTGGACTCTGTTGGGACACACACCAGCAGCAACTTCTTCTCAGAATGTCAGACTTAGCCTCAATTATTATGACCAGAGTTTTTCTGGTTCTCAAGCAGATGGCAGATTAATTAATCTCAACACTTCATGCTCACAGAAGCAAATTGCATAATAAATCTGGGATCTCTCTCTCTCTCTCTCTCTCTCTCTCTCTCTCTCTCTCTCTGTGTGTGTGTGTGTGTGTGTGTGTGTGTGTGTGTGTGTGTGTGTGTGTTGATTCTTTACCTTCAGAACATTTCTACAGGGTCTTAAACTGATTGAAGGGAATGTAAGTCAGCTCTTCAGTAGGGCCAGTGTTCCTACTTTCAAGTTACACAACTGTCACTTCCTCGGTTCATTTATAAAAAAGACATGGCCACAAGTATCCCACAATGGGATTTCTTAGCCAGAAAATAAACTAAAGACAGAAGACCCTGGAATTTTTGGGAAGTCTCATTTCTAACTATTTTACTGGGCTCAAAATAAACTCGTAAGTCATGTGGTCAAATAAAATAGACAGAAATAGTTATTATTTCAGTTTCCCTGCAAAATCTTTCATCATTGTTATTGACATGTTTATCTAGGAATCTCAATTTAATTACACAGTGACATATGCATTAATTCCATTTGTTTTTATAAAAGAAAGCATTTCTCTGACTGGAACATAAACTTCACATGCTCAGCAGTTGGCTGTTTCAGTTTCATTGTGTAAGGTTGGTCTGGTCCAGAGAGAGCCTTCCCATGGAAACAGGAATATCACTGCATAAGCCAGCCTTGGGGACCACATCTGACCTCTTTCAGTTTTCTGTGACAAGTGAAGGCTGTGTTGTGTAATACTGTGTTTGAAGATATCATCAAAGTGACCTCTAAGATATAACAGTTAAAGAAAATATTAACAGAGTACAAACACCATGGAAACAGTATATGCATCCAGTGGAGTAGAATAATAGTGTGTGATGTATGTAAGAGGGCGTACAAAGGAGTGGGGAGGGAAGGGAGAGAAAAAACCACCACCAGGTCTCTGCTAGGTGTGGAGCTAGAAGCCTTAGCCCTAAATCAGATGCCACCCCACAGTGTTCATAGGTGTTTGACCCTACTGCAATTAAATGAAGGACCAAACCAAAGCCAGAAATCCAGGGGACCCAAAAAGTTACTTCCACTACTTTAGAAAGCATATCCAACTCTTGACATTGTGACATGGAATTGTTATGTACAAAGTTCATGCTTGAGCACTGAACAATTTAGATTTTTAAAAAAATTACATGCCCCCCTCAAAAAATCTCATGTTTTAAGTGACTTTATGATTTTGTGTAGGGTCACATTCACCACTATTTTGGTGTACAAGTCGTTCCTAGGTCAGAGGCTAGATATCATTGTTAGAGTCTCCTGAAAGATTTATTGAAAGTCTAACTATATGGAGGGGTCCAAAGGATGTTTAGTGTGGAAAGAGGAGAGATGAGAGAGCATCAGTGTCTTTTCAGCAAGAGAACTCATGTACTGAGGAAAATGGTCCAAATATCCTGTTCACCTGCTAGACTGGAGGTGAAATCTAAGCTGAATCACTTCTGCTGCTAAGACATGTTTTAGTCATCCCAAGAGTGAGAGTGTACAGAAGACGAGGGTGATGGCCTTCACAATTTGTATTTAGTATAGAGAAGCAGCTATTTGAAAACCCATCTCACTGGAAAAGTGAGCGGGGCTGACAGCACTCCTCCTGGAGACTAGGTGGCCAGAGCTTGAAAGAAAAAACTAGAAGACTAACTAAGGTGTGTACGGGTTGAAATGCCCTAATTTATGTTTGCATGGTAAACACTAAGCACTAAGAAAAGACTACTAGCTTGAGTTCTGCAAAAAGATAAGAAATTCTGTTCTCTCTGATGAATGTTATTTCTAACCAGACAGATGTGTTCAGAGCTAGTGACGGGTGCAAAAGTCATATACCTGAAATTGTAAGCTTTGGGCAAGAGGGAGCAGGTTGTAGAATGAACAACCACACCCTTAAATTCAGAAGAGATGATTGGCATCCAGCCATCCCAATTCATAAACTCTACCTGTAGGTTCATGATTTCTTTCTCTGTAAGATGGAGACAGGGAACATTCTAACCCTTCTCTTGGAAGAGAGTAATGACACTCAAATGAGACAGGCTAGCAATACATCTTATAAACTCTAAGAATCATGGTTAACAGTCACCATCATGATCACATCCATTTCTGTGAATGCAGAGTATCCCTAGAATAGCTGGGATGATAATGGCACCCCCATTAGCGATTCTTCCAAGAGTCATCTTTGTCTTAAGCCAAAAACAAAACAAAACAAAACAAAAACTTCAGGTTTTAATAAACAACATGTTTGGGAACAATTTGTGTGTATGTGCCAAAATACATACATACTCTTACATTTCTTACATGTATATAAAAGTGAATAAATAACTGACAAGTTCATATGTCTTTAGGGATCATAGAGCATAACAGATATTCCCACAGCAATATGGATTCTTTCTGATGGCTCTGAATAAAGGTGACAGTCCAGCTATGTCTGTTTCAGCCATATAGAATGCCACCTTCCCCTAAGTTATCCTAAGAGTTACACATTATTAAGACCTGAAACTAAGCCAGGTAGTAGGCTTAAAAAGAGTAACATCTACCTCTTCCCAGTTATCTCTGGGCATCTCAAGGTTCACATCCATGGATGATTTTAGACAATAGCATCAAATCACGGGTGGGACGCTCTGATGCAGGTTCACTTACCTGAGCTTCCTTTTTCAGAGGAGCATGTCAGTATCCCCTGTGGAACTGAGCATGAACAACAGGGGTGGTTCAGAAGGCAGTTGAGAGAACATGCAGAATTGTGAATGGAAGTTTTCTCAGGGTAAGGTATTCATTTGTCAGATTATCACCACATACCCACCCCCATTAGCTTCCATAACATTTTTTTCCTTCCTGACACTCTAACCTAACTCTAAGCTACCAGAGTCCCTACCAAGCAGCAGCAGACGTCCTTGATCAAATTCAGTCTCCACCACTTGCAGACTATATAGCCAAAGACTTCTTAGCTTTAATTATGAACAGAGAACGGCAATGTTTCTCTGAAGTTTATGTCACCTTCTCCAAACCCACAGTATTGTGAGTACACAGCTGTTTTTTTCCAAAGTAAATAGAAGGTAGCTTCACTGAAAGCCTTTCAAATAAACAAGCAGGAATCTAGAACTTTCTCAATCGGATTATTAGTATGTTTGACTCATCCTAAAAATTGGACCAGCCTTCCTTATAAAGGTATCTATGTTAAAAATTTGCACTTCTTGATGCCAGATTCTATATTGGAATGATCCCCTCCCCACATTGTCCATCAGCAAACCCAATGCTTTATGTTTTCATCTTAATTTGCAGTATTCCTTTACTGTTCTCAATGCATTAGATAATTTATCCCACCAATCCTATAATTATAAAAATGTATCATGACCATGAGCAGTACAATGGGAAAGGGAAAGTAAAGGAATTTATAACAGAAAGGTATGTACACATTAATATGTAAATCTGGCCTCACAATTACACCAAAGCACACAATAAAGCCATCAAAGCCTGAGCTTGAGACACACTCATCATGTGACAATTATAAATGTAGACTAATAAAAATATGTTTTATTGGCAGCTCGGGGCCCCATTAGTGGTATTACCACTGGTGACATGATTATCTGAAGAAGTGAGCAGATCTTGGAAGAATTTCAAAGAAAAAGACACTTTCCTTTATTTAACGCAGGAGAATTCCCTACATATTAAAACTATAAACAAAGTGAAAAATATGTATGTGTAAACTGGAGTTGGGCTGACGACTCAGATAATAAATAGATTTTCCCCTTCCCTAAATGGCCAGGGGGTTATTAATAAAGAGTCATTCTTTATCATGGGAGTGATACCATGAATTTCATATCACTTTCTTAATCTCTATACATTAAATGATGGTAATACCCTCTCTAATCCAATTATTTTGACAATGAAAATAGCCCTTCAAATTTTCAAACTGGCACCTACTGAAAAACAGCTTCAGGCCATCCCTGACTGACATAAATTGTAAAAAGGCTTTTCTTTACTTTTCTCTCTATTCTCCTGGAAATGGCAGCTCAACTCCAGCTAAGCAAGATGGCTGGACAGTAAGAAGCATGCCATCTTGCCTGTGGTCTCTGGTAGGAAGAAATGTCTTCTGGTGAAGCATACGGAAACCACCTCGTGGCCTCATATGGTCAAGCTATGGCCCGCAGATATTGGAAGTATTAGCAGAATTCTAACCAATAAGACTCAGTCCTGGAACTGATACTTGCATTTGGCTTTCTTTGAAGCAAGGATGTCAATGGGGGAAGCAGCAAACATCAGAATAAATGGCAGAGAGAAGGGAAGAATGGATTCCGGATACACATCCTACAACATCATCTATATATTTGAGGAGCTTATTTTGTTTAGTAAGACTTCAAGTTTGTGCCTTAAAGACCACCTGGGTCAGAGGTCATATATAGGTGGCAGGGGATGGGTTCCCAAGGAGGAGGAGGAGGAGCTGAAATAGGAGGCAGTAGCTCGGGAAAGGAGGAGGCGGCTGCCGCAAGTCCAGACGGACCACCTCGTAAACAGATCAAAGGCTGTGGGATCCCTCTGCCAAAGCTCTTGCAGTGTGTGACAGGAACTCAAGTGAAAGATGGGTGGGAGTGGAAATTGAAAGAGACCCCTTGATTTCCTGAGGAAACTCACCTGTTTGGCAATGACTTCGCTCTGCAAGTTTTCCTCTTGCACCCACATGTCCTCACTGACTCGAGACACACAGCAAAGTGCGAGGCTCGTAAAACTGGAAATCAACACTCCACATACACAATAGCTCAGATTCAAAAGTGAGGTTAGGTAGTTCCACTTGCTTCCTGGGTTCCCCATTTGCCCTATTGTCCTGCCATCTCTGATCCCATATGCTCTAGCTATAGAGTGAGTCCCTTACCACCCATCCCCCACTGACTTCTGGTAATGTCTTACCATCCCACCCCCCAACACCAACCTCCAGCTTTCCCCTTCCAGTCTTGCCCGTCATTAAACAGTTTCTCTTCAAATAAAGCTCAGCTGGGAAAATGATTGCTATGCAAACATGAAGGCCTGAGTTCAATCCCCCAAACCCATGAATAAAAAGGTGAGTGTGGTGGCTTGTGTTTGTAATCCTAATATGGAGAAAGTACAAATAATTTGACTATCTGAGGTTCAGTAGTTACCAAGCCTTGCCTATCAGCTCCAGGACAGTGAAAGACCCTCCCTGTTAAAGCAAGGGTGATGGTTCCTGAGGAATGATATTCAATATTGTCTTCCAAGGAGGGAATAGGGTTTGGGTTGGTGGGGAGGTGGGCTGGGGAGGAGAGAGGGGAATCTGTGTTTGGTATGTAAAATAAATAAATTTATTTATATATAAAAAAGATTGTCCTCTGGCCTCCACATGTAGATAGACAGACAGACAGACAGACAGACACACACACACACACACACACACACACACAGAGACAGGAATGTCTACAGTTTAGTTCACCATTAATACTAAGTCTCATCACCTGGGCCTACACAAATGCAGCTTGACAAACACACTGTGTGCTTCTGCACAAGGCTGGGCACTGACAGTGGGAACCTGGGCATGATTTTGCCAACTTCCTACTGCTTATATTTTAGTCAAACCTCTTGTACCCATGATAGCCTGTGCAGTGGGGGCTGTATGTAGAGCACTTGGCTGCCTGGATCTCATGATTCTTATATGATGGTTCTGATGAGTGCTGATGGCTTTTAAGAACAAGAGTCAATGGCAACAGATGAATCACCTTCCTCCGATGACTGGGTCATCAGACTCCCATATAGTGCTGAGACCTATCACTAAGTCTCCCGCCCTGTTCAGATCAAGAGAAACTGATTGTCCTCAAAACACAATTACACTTATTTTATTTTTAGTAAATCACTTTTCAACCAAATTTTCTTTGTAACTGAGGTTTTGAAAGAGGAATTTAAGTCTTTTTTACTTTTATAGTCCTTTTTTCTTGTAGACTCGGAAGCCATCCTGCTATCAACCCCAGACATCAGCTGTTAATATTTTACTGAGTGCTCCTCAAGTCTTTTATCTTGAATGGTATGCGATTCAAAAATTTCATAGAGAATACATTTTTTAATCTTTTGAAGGCATGATGGGGATGTGACATGTACATTTTAGGCACATGTTCTATCACTGCCTTTCGTATCTACATTTATTTTTCTTTCTTAACTGAACATATTCTAGCAATTTCTTCAACACATTTTTTTATTTCCCTTTTTGTTTCCATAGTCAGCAGTGATAGAATATCTTTATGTACAAAGCCTGTCTCATATATAGGCTCTTTAAGGGTCTCAACACACACCTAAGCTCTGCTTTCGAGTACAGGTCTAAAGGGTATGGTGAACAAAGGCGTCTGCTTAGCCAGATCTAGTGGAGCCCTCAGATTTCCGCATCTCAGCCTAACTTATTTCATGAACTAATGTTAAAGTTCACCCCTTTCTTCTTCTCCATTTCACATGAAGAAACATGAAACACTGAAACTGGATTCACAGCCTGCTTCTCGCCCCCCCCCCAACTCCACCCCCATTTACAAAGTGTGCTTTCTTGATGTGAGAACTTTAAATCTTTCTCAGGAAAAACATACAATGAAATTGGAGATGGTGGGACCCCAGACCCAGAGTCATCTTTGAATGAATGTGTTTTTCCAGTTCGTTGGGAGAATGAAAAGAAAATCCTAATAAAATAAAAATCAAGACCAACCTTATGTAATACATGCTTTGAGGCAGATGGGGCTGCCTTTTGGGTTACAGGGGTGAATATATGTAGATACAGAGCACAGTGTCCTCACTGTGGGCCTTGAAACAATGATGTCTGTTGAAGGTCTTTTGCTCAGCTATTCCAAAAGACTGGTACTTGGGGAGGGGGTAGTTGAGGCAGAGGTGTCTGTACCAAGAATTCACTATGAGTGGCCTGAGAGACTTCCTACATGTCCCCAGAGCAGGTCAGGCTCTGAGTACTGAAGAAGGGATGATGAAGAAGAAGAATAGGAGGAGGAGGAGTTGGATTTGCCTCAAAGACAACATATTTCTCTGAGTCTGAGTCCTCTGGACTATGAGGTGAGAGTCCCAGTAATAAAATCTTTTAATTATAGAAAAGTAACTAGAACCTTGAGATGATCCATCTTGTTCTGTCTACACAATCCTCATGACAAGTATGTGCTTAGTCTAAGATGATTCCCTTTGACTAATTCTTGGATTTATGTTGTGTCCCTTGTGCATATGAGATTGAACATCAGAGCCTTTTTACCCTGAGCTGTATTTCTAACCCCAAATCTCTTTATTCTCAAAGTGGAATAATGAATATGGTATCACGAGCTCCACACATCTAGATTGACAGGAGAATCTGGGCTGTGTCTACAACAGAACCATCTCAGGGACAGTGAAGGACTGAGTCCCCTTCTCCCTCCCTTCCTCCCTGCCAAGCCGGGGTTAATATAGGAAATAAGAACCTGGGAACTGGGATGGGACTTGTATTCATGCTGAGCATCACAGGAAAGCCATATCTGGGTCCCCTCTGTCAGAACAAGCTCAAGACTCTGATGCATATTTATGCTTCTATGTTTCCTGTGGCTGTCCCCACAGATACATACATGTGACCTGTTCCAGTCCAAACATTCCTCCTAGGCTTTCCTTTCCCACCTTTAGTTTAGATCATAGTTTATGGCTTTTCAAAGTCAAGTACCTCTTGGTAGGTACCATTTGCCCTGTGCCACACTGCTCTCATTTCCCCACTCTACAGTTTTAGCTTTCCTTCGACTTCCAGACACTCTGCTCAGGGCTGCTTCAGCTCCGGTTTTGGTGTCCTCAGAGTCTCGTCTCCCCTCCCCTCCTCTCCCCTCCCCTCCTCTCCCCCCATCCCTTCCTCTCCCGTCTCCTCACCTTCCTGTTCTCTGCCTTTCCTACCACTGTTCTCACCAGGGCCAGAATAACTTTTCTATAACAACCATACTCAATTGCTTCTCTGATTAAATATTTTAGCTACTTTCTTATGTCCCCAGGAGCAAGGGCAAGCCTTGTAACACAGCCGACGAAACTCTGCCTGTTTCTCAAGTTGTCTACCTTTCTCCTCTGGTTCTTCACACAGCACATCATATAGCCCCTGATGTCCAAGCCTGTCTCAAGTTTTCAGCCTTGTTTGCGATGCTCTTTCCCCATGGTTCTTTACTTAATTAGGTTTAAACCAGATGGGGCCACTGAAGCATTTGTCCTGTAGCAGCCTTCACATCCATTTCCCAATAGAGCCATTTACTTGTGCTGAAATGACCCATCTTTAAGCTCATCTTTTTCAGAGCAGTGTGTGATCCTTAGGGGCAGGAATGATCTTTTTCACCCTATGGAAGAAGTTATCAAGAGGTTCAAGTAGTCCCAGAATAGACCCCTAATTTAGCAAGAAGAATGAAAGACTAAATAAGAGGAGTAGTGGGAAAGAATACTATCTTATGAAATTTAAAAAAAAAAAACACACAAAAAAGCTGAGTATGACTTTGCACTTGATGTAGAGGACAGAGGCAGGAAGATCACTGGGACTTGCTGGCCATTGGCCTAACTCCAGATTTGGCAAAAGATTGTCTCAAAGGAATAAGGCAACGAGCGCTAGAAAAGGACATCTTATGTCCTCTTCTGGCGTCTGCATGTGTATGTGTACACCCACCCACATGCATGAATGCACATATACCACATAGAGAGAGGGGAGGGAAAGAGGGAAGGAAGGAAGGAGGGAGGGAGGGAGGGAGCAAAAGAGACAGAATCTTGTGCTCTCTATTGGTTCTCTCATATTCATAGGTCTCAAATTCTCCCTATAAGAAGTTTCTCTCTTGTTAGATTTACAGATATTAAAAAGATGACAGTAGTGTGTGTAGATGTGTCTATGAGTGTGTTTGTATGGTCCAGGTTGAGGTCAATATGGGCATTGTCTGGTTAATAGTCAAATATCAGCATTTTTGAAATGAATATGTTGTTAAAAGTTTGCACTTTTTCAATGGGCAAGTGTTTCCATGCAGTGAGACCAAGCTGGAAAGCAGCAGCTTCACCGTGATCTGGATCTGGAGGCTGAGCCTATTGATGAATGAAATTCTGATGTGCTCAGTGATACCAATGCTCAGCTTTCATGGACTAGGTCTTGCCTGTTACAGAAATTGGTATTTAAGTCCCCAGAGCCACTTCTTCAATAACGTACATTTAGCAATTCAATTAGTTACTCCCAAGCGCGGCATTCTAATTGATCATTTTTAAGTCTCAGTTGGCGATAAAGATAATAGATGCTTTTGTGGGGATAAATTGGCTCCCTTACTTAATATCAGTTTTTTGATGCCACTGCCCAGCAAATAAGTGGTGAAGCTTGGGCTATAAATAGTGTTGTGGTTGACAGGAGGGAAAAAATAGCCATGTTTCCTGACATTGCACATTTTACACTGTTTTAATTACCACAAACGTTCATGCCTATCTCTGAGACGGGCAGGAAACTAGGAACACCAGGACATTTATCGACACTGCTATACCGGCTGGCCGGGGATGCAGCCTCACCCCTGCACAGCCAGGGTTCTACAACATACTCTGATTCTGCAAGAGCTGGAGGCAAATGTGTTTTCGTGAATGTCAACCAGATGTGACTTGGAAATTTGTGCTGCTGCTGCCGTGAATAAAAGGAGAGGCACCTGTCTCCCCAAGATAAACAGAATTTTGAAAAAAAAAAAAAAAAAAAAGAACATAGTGTTGGCATTTTGCTGCACAGAAAACACCTACACATATTCACGGTTCACAATATAGGCAGTGTTAGAAAATACACAGGGATAAGGTTACTTTAAATTTTTTTCTGAATGCTGCACTTGATGTTTCCTTCTACTGGATAGGAAGGCTTATTCTCTCCAGTGACCAACATCTGTCCATTTCTGCAATGTTTACCCATCTTCTCTGTTCATCAGTCTTGGTTCTCAGACCCACTCTCCTCTCCTCTAACTCTGGACCATTTCTAACTTTTGACACCTACTTTGACATGAGAACAGCACAGAAATGTTGCTCCAGCACTAGGGATTCCATTCTTAGGTCTTTGATAGGTTTTTAATCTGGGGTGAGAATTGTTTGGCTCATGTCCATAAATCTGTGCAGTTCATGGTATCAAGGGAAAAGTGCACACTGGTGGAGGCATATGCAATACATTCAGACCTTTGTAGACCTCTCTCACTTGAGGATCAACCTCGGCTGGATTTAAGCACAATCAAATTGAAAACGGCAATATTTATAATTAAATGAGTTTCATGGTTTAAGTAGGAGATAGAAAAGGGAAAATCTTCACACCCCATAGTAATACAGGTGTAGTTAGAAAACAAACAACAACAACAAAAAAAAACAAAGGGTAGAAGTTGAGACTATGTGGTTTAGAAAAGGCCCTAAGAGGTTTAACAAACACCAAAGAAACCACACCAGCATGGTACCTCAGCAGGTTGGGAGGAATGCTCTGTTTACCTGGCTTAGAATAGGCAGTCAATAGACACTAGCTGATTAAGCAAGTGAAAATCCAGACTAAACACCACAAAACATTGCAGCATAGATGAATGACAGCATCACTCAAAGCAATTCATCTAAACATAAGTTTAAAAGGCATTACTTTCAGATAGCAACCTAAGTCCATATTAGTGTCAGAGAAGGGTTTTATATACCAAGGCAAGTTCTCCTTAGTCCTATTAAACATGCATAGCTTCTGTAGGGCAAGAGTGCCAGATGAATTAAGGCTTGGCACCCATGGCACCCCAGCCACAGAAGATTTCATAGTAAGGGCTCTTAGTTGAAATCATCACCATGCACAGCTCTCCTTGGCACTGTACAGAATATATTTCTGTTACACTTTGCTGGTGGAGCCCCACAGGGACTCTTTTGCACTTGACAATTCTGAGTCTCTTCAACAAAGCTGCATCCCAGCTTCTGAGCAGCTCTGATTGCATACACTATCATAGTCCTAGGTATGGGAGCTCCTTCTGCTTGCTATGACAATATTATATAATTATGTCAAATTTTTCTTTAAATTCTGGTATCCTAATGGATATATTACTCAGTAATTATATTTAAATATGTGTTTACTTTTGTATGTTTATGGGTGTTTTACATGCATCTAGTACCTGGGATGACCAGAAAAGGGCATATCATACTCCTTGGGACTGAAGTTATAGATAATTGTGAGCTGCCATGTAGGTGCTAGGAATCAAACTTGGGTCCTCTGGAAGAACAGACAGTGTTCTTAACAACTGAATCACCTCTCCAGCCCTTAGCAAACATTGTTTTCATGTCCCTACTTGTTCTTTTTACTTATTAGCCAATCCCTCAAAACTCTACTGGTCACTGATTCTTATATTTGATTGTTTTTCTTTCTCAAATTGCTGTGTGGTTTTTACTCTGCTGATTGGATCCAGACTCATAACATTCAGTAGCCGTACTGGGTAGACAGCACTTAATCAAGACAAACAAAAAGGGGAAATAAGTATTAAGACAGAATTAACACATTCAGAATCATATTTTCAATGTTTTGTTATATTTGGATCTTAAGTACACCCTCAAAAGGCCACATTTAAATATTCTACTCAATGTCCATCCTGAATTGTCTCCAGTCTTCCAGCAGAACTATAGTTCTCTGGTCTTCTCTACATGGCCAAGAGTCCTATTAGACTGACCCTACTCATGTTTCCCTGGGACTGACATATATTAGAGTCCTCTTCAGAATGAACATCCTTAGAAGGCAGAAGATGCCTCATATTCATATCCATTTTGTTCACAGTCTGATGTTATGACTCGGGATGACTCGGTACTCAATAAACATTTATTATGTAAGTGAATAATTGAACCATGAATATATCATGATCTTTCCTAGTTTGTACACTGTCTATAGACTAGGACAAATCATACAACCTCTTTTAACTGACTGAGTCATCTTTTAGAATGAGTTAGTTAGATGATGTCAAAGAGACCTTCAATTTCTGGGCTCTTATGCGTATATGATTCAATAAACATTTTCTATTGTTGACTCCGAATTTGCCTATGAAACTTTTATATATCCAACACTTCCATTACAGTGCTAAATGTTTCAAATGACCTTGACACAAGGATCTCAGAAAACGCGTGTTCATCCCATTTCCAGAAACTCCTGGCTCCAAATGCTAATGAAACACTCTGACAATGGGCAAGTGTACACTGTACTCTAAGAGCATAGTCACATTAACCAAGCAGCCTTTTAACCTCCCTATAGCATCTTCTATGGCTTTGGAAGTTTTGACGTGACCTCCAAATCTGAGCCAAACATTAAACTGGCTCATGTGATAGTGCAATGAATACCTACCACACATGTCTTTTCCATTCTCATTGATGACTTTAGCAAGGGACCAGATACTATCTTGCCACCTTTGTTTGAATTAAAACATCTGTCTATAAAATCCAATGAAATCCCACCCACCATCACACACATACTTCCATCCTGAGCTTCAAAGACCAGAGAAGCAAAGTTTTCCTAAGAACTATAGGTTGAGGCATTAGCACACAAGGACATACTTGAAATTTATGAGGAAATTTAATTGGATGGGAGATTGAACTCGCAGGGACATCATGCTCTCATACCTAGGCAGGCAGCCCAGACCCCTTAAGTCCTGGGACCTTGGACACCATTAGAATATTATCACTGGGGGATTTTCCATTTATCAGAGAAGATTGCCATTATGGGGACCAGTTATTGAATTATTTTATTTTAGCTTCACGGAACTGTGAAATCATCTATTTCTGGGAAGCATGGTCTTTGTGCTCAATCAAGAAGGAAGTTAAATATATAGTTCATATTACAATTCTATTATCCAAAAGGGGATGCTTCCTGTTGAGTTAGAACCTGTAGAACTAGCCCCTCATCCTTCTTCCTGATGCCAGGCATTGTGCAATTACCAGCTGTTGGATGCCCAATGCCAAGGGAGGCAATGCCCCCAACTGGCCACACAAAAGAAGCAGGATGAAAAGGATGATGACAAAATTAGGATTTCTTTATTGAATTATTATTCATGGGGAAGAAATAACTCATAGAAGAAGGCAACTTAAAAAATAAATAACTGTAAAACAAACAAAAATACACTTTTTCACATGTGATGTGGTATGTATCTGAAACAGATTGCATTCTAAATTCCAGGTGTGTGTATGTGTGGTGTGTGTGTGTGTGTGTTCAAGTCCAGTCATTTCAAGTAAAGAAATAACTGAGATGAAATGAACACACAGAGTCATAGATCACATGCACAGGTTGTGATCTAAACTCCCTCAGCCTCAGCACATTAGGCTCTGCAAAGTTCTCTGCTTTGGAGAGGAAGGCTGGTATGGCCTGGAGGACAGAGACAATGGCATGGCATGGACACGGACATGTGCACTTATCAACTGATCAATCTAATACATGTGTATTACCTGTGAGGAACAGGCCCAGCGAAGACAATGGGCACGTCTTATTCATTGTATAATGAGTTAGCCAAGATGATGTGTATATAATGCCCAGTATCAGGGACTCAATAAATGTCATGTCTCTCTTTGAATAGGGCTATTTAATTCTTAATATTATTATCATAATTATAAAATGTACTCGCATACTTGATAAAAATTTTAAACCATACAGGGAATTAATGGAAGAATAATATAATTTTCTTCCTAAGACTCATCTCTACTGGTAATTACTTAAAATCTTTTCTGATTATTCTTATGCTGAATTCTCAATATTTCAAGTATAGTTATCTTCATTTATTCATCTATTTGGTTAGTTTAGCTGTTATAGTCATAATTTTTATCCTATCAATGTGTGGCAACTCATTCTGTTACATAATAAAGAGAAAAAACTTACCCATTTCTCATCTATTTATAGCTACTTCAAAGTCATCCAGTTCTTCTTATTGGGCCACAGTTCCTAATAAGCCATTAATTCATCCAGAAACTTAGCAACATTATGCATACATCCCTCTATAGCTTCATCAGCTAGAGATTGAGTCTTCCACACATGAGATCTTTTGGGAAATATTTTATGTCTAAGCCTTAATTGTTCTCAGGCATTTGGTCTATCAAAAAAAAAAAAAAAAAAAAAAAAAAAAAAACAAAACAAAAAAAAAAACAAAAAAAAAAACGGTAAAAGGGGTTTGGTATTTTTTTTTAGTTTTGCACTAATAACATAAAATATTCTTCCTTATCTTTGTTTCTTTTCATTTACCTTTTTTGACTTTGTTGGACTGTCTGGATGATGTTCCCAATTTTATCTTATGTACTTCCTATTGATTTTTTCTGACTGAACTTGGAGAACGTCTTTCAACTTACCTTCCATTCTTTACCAGCCTGTGAAATAAGAGCAGCTTGACAGCCCGCTCTAACACTTGGTACCCAAAACATATCCTAGCCATTTCTTAATTTCTTAGAGTGAAGTCATAGAAATCTCTGGATGAAGCCAAGAAACCTCAGTGCTATCTCTAGGGAGGGATGATTGGCTCAGTCAGATGGTCCATTAAGAGACTTCTTATTAAGTAACTGGTATCAATCATTCCTCCATCCTTGGTTTTCTACTTAGACCTCAAGTTTGGAGCCCATGTAGAGCCCCTGACGATTACACCTGCTCCCATGTTGCCTTCTCCTGTGCTGTGGTTCCTCATAACCCTCACTCTAGTCACCATTGGCTAGAATCCATCTGCATCTCTGCAGAAATCCCCAGTGCTCTGCTGTACCTACTTTGGTTTCTGTATCATATTTTTTATCACGTTTATATTTCCATTATGATGATAGGACTCAGGAAGGAGAAGGGGGAACCAATGTATGTATGTCCAGGTCTACATCATGGCTCTGAGAACCCTCAATCGTGTTTGAAAATGCTGTGCACTTTTGAAAGGATTATCTCTAGTCTTTGGCATTTTCTCATGGCTTCTGTCTGTGTAATCTAGCTTCCATAGGAAAATGCCACGGCTTGTGTATCATAACAGAAATGTATTCTTCAGTCTGAAGGCTGAACAGTTCAAGATCAAAGGATCAGCAAATTTGGTTCCCAGAGAAGGCCCATTTCCTAGGTTAGAGATACCTTGTCAGTATGACTTCACCGATGGGAATAGGAAAAGGAGAAAAAAAAAGGGGGAGGGGATTCTCTCATAAAGCAACAGTCTACCAGGATAATAGATGGGCTCTTATAATTTTATTTAATTCTAAATTCATTTTAAAGACCATCTCAAAATACAGTGGTGTGGAGGTTACACCTTCACCATAAAAGTTTTGGAGAGACCCAATTCATTCTATCCTAGCTTCAACCAGTTTATCATGAAGAGAATTATTTGTAAAAACAGATTGTCATTTTATTACAAAGTAATCACATACTTAAATAAATAAAAACTAAATATAAACTACTGAGATGAAATAAACTCATAATTAGTTTCCTCACAGAAAATGCATTTTAGAAGATAAAGAACTAGGTGATAATAGGTGAAATCAGGTCTCTCTCTCTCTCTCTCTCTCTCTCTCTCTCTCTCTCTCTCTCACACACACACACACACACACACACACACACACACACCATCTGTGGAGGGGACTGGGACTGTCTTTCTTCTCCTTCCTGTCATGGATAGTAGAACTAAAAAAAAAAAAAAAAATAGAAAATGTGTTTTAGAAGACAAAGGACTCAGCATAGGTGAGTATAGGTGAAGTCACATACACAGGTACACAAAGCATTTCTGACCTTCCCCCTACCCCTCTTCCCCCTCCCACTCCTGGTGGGTGATAGGACCATACATCCCTCTGTGCCACTTCAAGTTCATTTGCTTGGCTGTAGTCAGACCCTGATGGGCCTTATCTTATTGGCAAAGGCACATGGCAATTAAAATGGCATTGACAATCTTCTGATCTGTCTTGTGTAACAGAAAATTCAGATTAAGGGAAGATTATTCTAATGGGAGACGATCTCTGAGTAGGAAGTGCTTTTTGAAGACAGCTTGTTCAGTTCCCTGACTGACATACTCTCTGTCTATTACATCCTGCCTAATGGTCTCCTCTTGATCATCTCCAGTAACGAGGAGCCTGTAACCTCCAGAGGCAGCACTTTTTCTTAAACAGCACAGTTAAAAGGCCTTTAAACAGAGCCCCGACCTAGCTCTACATACCTCCCTGTGATTACCAGCTGTGTTCTCTGCGACATACAGGGAGAAAGGAAATGGCTGTCACATGTAAGAGGGATTTGTATTTTATATGTTTAACAGGACAGGTAGGAAAGATTCCTAATGTCATTGACGGTTGTCATTTCTCTATCTAAAGACACTTACATTCCTCAATCGGGTCTTTTTTACAAAAAAGCAAAACTGTTAAGTGAAAGCTTTAAAAATAATTCCATTACCTACCTTACAAAGACAGAGTGACAGCTGATCATTAGGAGAAGAATGTCTTCAGAACTTGGAGAAAGATGAGATTTCACCCATCATAAAGCAAGACACATAGCAGCAGCACACTGAGGGAGCAGGCTGTGGCTGGCCCACACCACCTCTATAGTTTTACCTTGTGACATTGAAAGACAAAGAAGCCCAGCTGAGCACAGGTCAAGTCAGACTCCTGGTCACAGATGAGCTGCTCCCAGTCTGGTGGTAAGAACATCCACAGAAGCAACATGCTGAGCTGTTTGAGAATACCTGAACAGTAACTGCTTGGATGGTCTAGGGGTCTTTATTCTCTCCAGGTGTGACCTCTAGCGTACTTTCCTTGACTGCTTTATACAAACTACAATTCCCTGTTACCGTCTTTCTCTTCACCCTGATCTTACTTCTGTGTTTCTATATTTCTTTTTATTATTGATATTCCAGGTTTTATTAAATATGTAACATATCACCACATATCACCTTTTCATTCAAAAATAAAAAAGAAAGTTATAACATAAAAAGTTATAACATAAGAAAAGTCATGTATAATAGGTATAATAATTATATACTATATATAGAAACAATAATTACATGAGGAATGTCCAGTTTGTTAACAATTGACAAATTCAAACAACATATTCCATTATTTATCCTATTTTTGTGAGTCCAGAAAATTGCACCTAACTAAAAACTATATTTCAATGTCTTTTTTAATAATTTATTTTTATGAATAAAGGCATATTTTTATCCGCGTATAACCTTGTTCAAGCTCCCTTTCCCCTCCCACACCTTCCAGCCACTCTCTCTTCTCCACATCTCTTTATCTATCCCCCAGCAAGGGCAGGAGGTCCCAAGGTCCCAATGTGGCTTAGTTCAGCACCCACTTCTGGCAGATCCAGTTTCCTCACCCCAACATCAAGACTGGGTCAGGTGTTCCTCTAGAAAGAGTGGGATCCAAGGTGCCGGTCCAAGGTGTTTCTGATCCCAAGCTGTTCAGTGTTTGCGGTTTACAGCTTGAACATGCTTTGGTTTTTGCTTTCTTGTTTAGAGTCCACTAATGAGTGAGAATATCCTCTGCTTATCTTTCTGCGTTTGTGATACCTTGCTCAGGAGGATATTCTCCAAATCTATCCATTTGCCTGGAAATTTTAGGATATCATTTTTTCTTAATACTGAGTAGTATTCCATTGTGTTAGATGTACCACAGTTTGTTAATCCATTCCTCAGTTGAGGGGCACCTAGGTTGTTTCCAGGTTCTTCTTCTTATGAATAATGCTACTGTGTACATAGTAGAGCTAATGCCTTTGGAGTGCGAATGTGCATCTTTAGGGTATATGCCCAGAAGTAGTATTGCTGGATCCTTGGGGAGAATGATTCCCAGTTTTCTGAGAAACCACTGTACTACATTCCAGAGTGGCTGAACAAGTTTACACTCCCACCAACAATGGAGGAATGTTCCCCTCGCTCCACAACCTGTCCAGCATAGGCTGTCATCTGTGTCTTTTATCTTAGTCAATCTGACAGGTGTCAGGTGGTATCTCAAAGTTGTTTTCATTTCCTTTTCTCTGATGGCTAACGATGTTGATCACTTTTTCAAGTGCCTTTCAGCCATTCATAATTCTTCTGCTGAGAATTCCCTTTTTAGTTATGAACCCCATTTTTTGATTGGGTTATTCAAGGTTTTGGGCTCTAGTTTCTTGTGTTCTCTCTATATTTTAGAGATCAGTCCTCTATCACTTGTAGGGTTGGTGAAAATCTTTTCCCATTCTGTAGGCTGTCATTTTGTCCTATTGACAGTGTCCTTGCCTTTACAGCAGCTTCTTAGCTTCAGGAGATCCCATTTATTGATTGTTGATTTTAGTGTCTGTGCCACTGGAGTTATATTTAGGAAGTGGTCACCTGTGTCAATGCATTGGAGGGTATTTCCCACTTTCTTTTCTATCAAGTTCAGAGGGGCTGGGTTTATGTTGAGGTCTTTGATCCACTTGGATTTGAGTTTTGTGCAGGGTGACAGGCTTGGATCTATTTGCATTTTTCTACACACTACCATCTAGCTATGCCAACACCATTTGTTAAAGATACTATTTTTCTACCATTGAATATGTTGGGCCTCTTTGTCGAAGATCAGGTGTTCATAGATTTTTGGGTTGATGCCCAGCTCCTCAATTTGATTCCATTGATCCACAAGTCTGTTTTTATGCGAGTACCAGGATGTTTTTATTATTGTAGCTCTATAGTATAACTTGAAGTTGAGGATGGTGATGCCTCCTGAGGTTCTTTTGTTGAGCAAAATTGTTTTGGCAATCCTGGCTTTCCTGTTATTCCAAATGAAATTGAGTATTGTTCTTTCAAGGTCTGTAAAAAACTGTGTTGAGATCCTTAGGTTGGAGTTTTCCCTCTAATGCTTTCTGGACAGCTGGATTGGTAATAGGTATTGTTTCAGTCTAACTTTGTCATGAAATGTCTTGTTTACTCCATCTATGGTAATTCATAATGCTGGGTATAGTAGTCTAGGTTGGCAGCCATGCTCTTTTAGTGTCTGTATAGCTTCTGACCAAGCCCTTCTTGCTTTCATTGTTTCCATTGAATAGTCAGGAGTTATTCTGATGGGTCTGCCTTTATAGGTAAATTGGCCATTTTCTTTTGCAGCTCTTAAAATTTTTTCTTTGTTCTGTATGCTTTGTGGCTTGATTATTATGTGGTGCGCTGACTTTTTGGGGGGATCAAATCTATTTGGTGTTCTGTAAGCTTCTTGTATCTTTATAGGCATTTCCTTCTTTAAGTTAGGAAAGTTTTCTTCTATGACTTTATTGAATACATTATCTGTGCCTTTGAGCTGGTATTCTTCTCCTTCTTCCAATCCTATTATTCTCAGGTTAGATCTTTTCATGGTGTCCCAGATTTCCTGAACATTTTGTGTTATGGCTTCTTTTGTTTTAGTATTTTTTCTGACTGATGTATCTATTTCTGCTACTGAGTCTTCCACTCCAGAGATTCTCTCTTCCATCTCTTGGATTCTGTTGGTTACGCTTGTATCTGTAGTTACAGCTCTTTTCTTCAGATTTTCTATTTCCACCTTTGCCTCATTTTGTGCCTTTTTTATTGCTTCTATTTCAGTTTTTAGTTCCTGGAATGTTTCTTTCATTTTTTGGTTTACCTTTTCTTGGTTTTCTTTGAAGGGTTATATGTTCATCTCTTCCAATTTTTTCTTTGTATTTTCTTCTATTTCTTTAAGGGAATTTTTTATATCTTCTTTGAAGGCTTCAGTAATCTTCATAAAGGTGTTTTTGCTGTTGTTTCCTTTTGTTTTCTCTATATTGCTCTGTTCAGGTCTTGTAGTTGTAGAACCACCAGTTTCTTCTGGTGTTGCCTTGTTGTTGTTTATATTGTTGTATGTATTTTTGCACTGGTGTCTGCCCATGGCTTCAGTGGTTCATGTTTAGGCAGCTCCAACTCAGTTGTGGCAAGAGGACTTGTGTGTCTCCTGTCTCCTCTGAGCAAGGGGTCTGTTCAATCTCTGACTCTGCTCTGGACAGGGGTCTGAATGTCAAATCCTCAGTCCTTCTCTGATGATGCAGTTTGCCCTGGAGGTGGGGCCCAGTCATGCAAAGTCCCCTCTTTTAGATGTGGCAGGAGGAGTTCTTCACAGCCAAACACTAGCTCCTGTCTGCTAGGGAGAGCTGAGATCAGTCCCAGAGAGGGACTCTCTGAATGGGTGGTCCAGGTACCGGAATCTCTGTATTTCTATATTTCTTGATCTTCAGGAATCTTACCAAAGCCCTTGCATTTGATCCAAGACAAAGATGCTTATGTATATTATAAACATGTGCATAGACCCATATCTCCAGTAAATAGACATTTCATGAAGTTAAGGGATTTCTATAGATTTCTATACTACTCTAGCCTTACTAACCAGTGGGTGCAAATATTTCTGAAGGCATGCTGAAACTATACCTGTCCTGTTTATTAAAGATGAGAGCCGTTTAGAGTACAGAGCACCACTCTGAAAGTATAGGTCAGGGCCTTGCCTTCTACACACATGATGGCTTTCTTGTCTCTGGTCTGTTCTTGCAGTCCCTAACATTACCAACATCATTTGATCAGCTAGTGCCTGCTGTCCTGAATTAGACACTACTTGAATCACTATGAAAACAGCTTCTAGAAGCCCATCACTCAGAAGGGAAGATTATTGTATTTGGTTTCTGGCCTGGTCTTTTGGGTCTTGTCCTGAGGTTCTGACCCATTGACCAGCAGTTCCACAGTCCCATAGAGACACAGATGCTTACATTAATTTTACACTGATTGAATTTAGGGCCCAGGCATATAGCTTGCTAACTCTTTACCCTTAAACTAACCCATGATTCTTAACCTGTTCTGCCATGTAGCTCAGTACTTTTTCTTAGCACAGCATTTTAGCTTCTTTCCTTTGTGTCATCCCTTGGCATCTCTGCAGCATCTCTCCTCTGCTCTGAGATGTTCCCAGAGTTTTCTTAGTCTGGTAGCCCTGCCCACACTTCCTGTCTGCCGCCAGCCAATCAATGTTATTTAATTAAACTAGTAGGTGGGACAATTATTTACAATGTAATAACATAATCCCACTACAGAAGATTGTACAGATTGCATTGTAAATTCAGAGGTGAAGAATTAACTAGCTATTTCCATATGGGAAAACATGGTGGAGAAGAGCCTTATGGGTCTTCCCAGTCAAGGTGGAGAAGAACTTAGATATGAGAGATCAGCCCTGGAAGAGTGAAATAATGTTTGTCTTTGCTGGAAGCATTTGAGGAAGTGGATGCAGAGGCAGAAGGATGAGCAGAAAGGACAGATTATCACTGCAGATAGTTTCTGATGCTCAGATCCCCAGGAGATGCCAAGCTGTCCTAGTGCTTTGCTTAATCATGTTTTATTTGCACCCTGTTATCAGCAACTTGAAAAAAGCAATTGGGACTGGGTCAGCTCAGACTGGCTAACTGCACCACATACTTAACAGATGTGTCTTCTGTTAAGTAATAAGCAAAGTTACTAATTTCAAGGACACATTTTAGTAGCACAATAAGCACAAGAGATAAGGATCCATGATAATAAGAATGTTGGCCCCCATTTTGTCACCAGGTATCAGTTTAGGCAAAGCTGGAACCTGATGCATATCTTTAATCGATCATGCAGTCTTCAAATATGAAAAATAAAACAGGACAGCTCTGTGAGATCTTCCAGTTCTAGAATCTCAGAGCATCATAGAATGCTCCAAAAGTTCCTCTCATCACTCGCTTGCACCATTGATTTTAGAAGCATAATATCTGCATCCCTTAGGAAAGTCATTCCTCTGGTGATGGCCAACATTGTCAAACAGACAACAAGCCAAGCTACAGTCAGAACCTGTTTATCTACAGACCCATTTCCTGGCTATTAACACACTTAGGGCCTTTTGATCTTGAACTCATTGGAAGAACCTTCTCAAGCATCCCCAATAGCTGGCAGCAAGTCCCAGCCTTAATGATCCTATATCTCTTGAAATCTTGCAAAACTGAGTGTCCAGATTCTTGGTTCGCATCAATTAGCCTATTACTTAGGCTGGAAATTATCTGTTGGCCTCTTTTTCCTGGGGAATTCCTGTACATTCATGGAATTTTTCTGCAATTTCCTGCACATTCCTATTCCCCAGCATTAAGGTTCCAATTTCTTTATTAAAGCCACTCTGCATTAGAGTCAGGCTGATATGAAAATGCCAGGCTAGTTGCAGTCACTTTATGTAGTCCACTGCCTAAGATAAAGTCTATCTTCCCCAAGGTATGCATAAAGTATTTTCTGAAGACTTGTAGTAATCTGGCTTCCTGGAAAAGAGATACAGTGTCTTGGTACTGTAATCTGGCTTCCTGAAAAAGAGATACAGATAAATGGTTGGTAAAGGCATTTGGGAAAGACAAATGCATGAGTTTTGAATAATAGCACAGGTGACATCATAAGACACTGAGAGAAGAGATCTGAAACCTGCTACAGAACTGTGATGCTGCTGAGGATGCTAATGGGTGTGTAGTATGACATCGCTGAGTGATTTTAAAATTATGTAGTTTGGTACGGCAGATGGGAATTGAGAATTTCTGGAAATGTCAATTACATTTCAGAAAGATGCTTATTAAAAAGAGCTTACTATATACATTTGGCATTGAACAGACTCGACTTCAGTTCTCTGGGAAAAGTCACACTAACAGCTGAGTGAGACATGACCTCAAATCATAAACTGACAAGATCTAATGAGAGCCTACCATTTGGCTGGCATTGTCCAGAGTGTGCCATGAGAAGTCAAAGACTGGACCATCTAGGGAGTGAAGGGAGTGAGCTCAGAAAGCCAGATCCAGTGCTCATCCGCACTGACAAGCACAGATCATGGAAGCGAAGACCTTGCTAGATGGAAGAAGAGCCAGGCTGAGCTAGAAGAGACAGGAAGCAGGGCTCCCCATGAGACCTGTGTCAACTCATGAGAAGGACTAGTAAAGGGAAGCAGAGTATTTCTGTCTCAATACAGCCACACAAGGAATGGCCCTGGGGTAGGACTAGCGAGAACAGGCAAAGTCGCACAGTTCCGTCCAACAGAGTAACAGGAAGAATAACAGAAAATATAATATGTCAGTTAGTAGTCAACAGGGAAGAGGTGCCATGGTACAGAGGTGGTGGACAAAGTGGAGATACAAGATGACAAGTGAGTAGCACAGTTATTTTGGTAATGTAAGCTATGTCTTTAGGTCAGAAGTAGCTGGATTGCAGTGGGGTGCTAGTGTCTAGATTCATATTTTCTTTGTGCCTTTCTCCACTCCCATCCCCCGAAACAGACAGCAAAGTGTATGAAATGTTTAGGGTGAACCAACTGGATCTGGCTTTTTTCCCCTCTGAATGTCCCATATTAACAATGACCAAGTCACCACATAGTGGAGAAACCAAGACTCAGAGGAACAAACCTGTGACATCCCCGTGATACAGATTGGCTTCTATACTCTAGTCTTTATTCCAACTTCCCACAGGAGCCAGAGCGAGTGTTTCAAAACTGCAGAGAAGTCCCATCCTCCCAGAAGCCTCCTGCCTTGCTCCAAATAAGATATATCTTACTTGCAAAGGCTTGGGGCCCTGCTGACCCTTTCTTACCATATATCTTCCTGCCCAGCCTGGAGCCATATTAATTCTATGTGGCATCCTATCTTCTCAGGGCTTTTATTCTTGCTTTTTCTTCTACCTAGAATTCTTTTCTCCAGAATGCCCACCTCATTTCCTCCCATATGACTTGGTTTACTGAAGAGAGAGTGAGAGACAGAGAGACAAAGACACCAACAGACACAGACCTTTTCTCACCATTTTATTCAAATAGTACCACATAGCCCCCTAGATCCCTGTTCAATTGACTCAGCTTCCTCTCCTTGGCATTATTACCAGACAACTGTTAGTCTACATACCTGTTGCCCTTTACTATTAATTCCCTACATCCAAGCCAGCAGCATTAGGTTGGTCCTAAAGTCCTGAGATTCTTCCTCACACCATACTCTCTGTGCTTGACAGAGTGCATACATTGCAAACGTTTTGTGGAGGAGAGAACGTAGTTCAATGACTGGACATACAGTAAGCATTCAGAAGTCTCTAGGTCTAGCAATTACTGAGGTAACAAATGAATGGACGGGTAGTGACCTTATGGGGGGCTTTAATAAGCCTACAAACCATATTCCACTTTGTGCCCTAGTTTTCTAAAATCACCATCAGATATTATGGAGGGTCGGTGACCAGTAATCTGAGAGAGCTCCATGGGGCACGAGTAGACACAAGAATCCCCAGGTTTGTTCTTTGATGGGGAATCTCATTGATTTGTGACTGTTTCTTTCATTTACAAAATGGACAATTTTTGTCTTATTGTCATTGCATTTAGAAAGGCTAAAGCTGTTGAGGCCTCCCTTGTGTATATTGCTCTGCTCAGAATACAACCAAAATGTCCACTTCACCGTTTCAACGCCCCCCCAAAGTTCAATGACTCATCATACAGGGACAGGGTGGTAAATTACTTCAAATGTGAGATGCTAATAGGATCTAATGTGGACATTCTTATCCGAGCATGCCCATGCCTACAGCACATACATTGAATATTCCAACCATACCTCACAAAGTTATTTTTACTCGAGTTGTTGTAATGGTTCAATGAAATAATGCTTGTATAGGATTTAATAATACTAGAATAAATTATTATCAATGCAAACTTACTAAAAATTTACTGGAGATCTGAATATGGTAGAAGTAGGAGCTAGTTGGAAAGTCAGAAGGCAAGAGGAACATTTTAAAAATATGATTTTTTGTTTCATCTACTAAGCCATATGTGTTTTATATATATATATATATATACACACACACATATATATATAAATAATCAGGCATTTACTGAATACCTTTGGATGTGTAAGCCCCAAATCTTGACCTTGAGCTATGCTTTAGGAAACATAACTGAGATATACATCTAAGAAATATTAAATGAGGGTGAGGCTGAGGAGCAAACTAAATATGTGTTGACTGAAAAAATAATTGGATGAGCTAAGAAGACAGTTCTAGGAGAGGTGGTGAAAATCTTTGGAGGAGAAAGGATAGGGCTTTGGTGGTATGTACATATAACTTTTTAATTTTATACATTCAGCCTCTTGTTCTGTGCTCCTTCTGTGGGGTTTGGCCATCTTCACTAGAAATATGACCGTTATGGTCAGTTGCATTTGTTTTTGTGACCCCCAGGAGCCAAAAATAGTTTTAGGAAGTCTGTATATGTATATATATAGCTAACATGTGGGAGCATTCTGTAATGAGCCACCCTCATTCTCTCTCGGCAGATATGAAGATGGGGTTCAAAGGCAGGGAGTTAATAGCTTACTCCAGCCACACAGCCAGGCTAAGATGGATTAAACATTCAAGTCTCTGGGTTACGAACCTGTGTCCTTTCCCAGGTCATCAGAGATGACTACGCTATGGTTCCCATCACTGTAGAGCTCAAAGTCTCATGAGCTGAAAATGGAGGCAGACATGATGGACAGTTGTGACAGAAGTATCTTGGAGACTTGAGAAAAGATGAAAAGGAAAATCCAGGGGTGGCTAAACATTAGACTCAAGATTGTTCCTACTACCTACTCTGTGAGAGTCATGGCAGACAACTGGACAGCGCTCTGGCTGAGTCTCTAAGGCCCAAGTAGGGCTCAACTGCTGGCTCTGTGACTGTCATGCTGAATGGTCTCAGACAACTGATTTTTCTCTCATCAAGTCCACGTTCTCTTCTCTGGCAGGCATATTGGATTAAGCCCTTTCTATCTTTCATCTGGTCATAACAACCTGGGCCACTGAATTGCAGAAGGCTAAGAACAGAAGTGTTTAGAGGCCAGTGCAACTGTCCTTCCGAGCTCCTTTAAGCTTTTTCTCATCAGACATATTTCCTACTGCCTTCTCATACATGTCTAACATGTAAGACACTGAAACAAAATGTTGGGGTCCTGCCTAGAAGGGGGTCCATGGGGAGACTCAGAGCAAGAACGAAAAAAACTTGGACTAGCTTTCTTCTCTAGATCACATGACATCATTCATGCTTGTTGGCATTTAGGACCACCATGTTCCATTATCTGGGTGGAGAGCGATACAATTGTAGATGACAGAAGGTGGTAACTCATCCCTGCTATCTTAACAAAATACTGAACTAATGAACATCATAAATAACAGAGTATGAGAATGTATTTTTTTCAGTGTTATTAGTTGGGAAGTTCAAGATCAATGCTCTAGTCTTTGAAGGTGGCTTGTTATACATAGATGTCCCATCTCCAGGTCCTCAAACAACAAGAGTAAAGGGTACACAATGTTCAGCCCTTTTGCATAGCATTAATCTTGTTTATGAGACCAGAGCCCTCCAGCTTCCAAAGGATCCATCTTTTAATATTGTTTTATTGGGAATGAAGTTTCAGTTTAAAATTAGGACAGGACACAACCTTGGAGTCATAGCATCATGAACAAAGAGTGACTGCCTGTTGTTCTGCTCTCAAAAGAGGACAGAATGAGCCAGGAGATGGGTGGGAGGAATCAGTTGTGGAGAAGTGCCCACTTCTCCCAGCTGACAGTGTCTTTCAGGATGCACTCTATGCTGGTGAATGGGGAAGCTGAAAGCAAGCCATAGCCAGAGGCTGAGCTATTATACAGGTCTGGGCAAAAGCAAAATTGGGGCATAGAATGGACTTCTGTTGAGGCAAGATTTTCAAAGGGTTTGGTGCCCACGCTGATAGTTTCTGTTGGCACAAATGAACTCTGTTCTGCTGAAACCAAACCTCTCCATTCACTGCTTTTCTTCCCCTCTGCCTTTTGTCTCTTTTCCCCTATACTTTACCGAATAAGACAAAAAATTAACATATTTGTTAAAAGTCAAGTGAAAATATATTAGACAGCTCATGAGCCAATGGTGAAGTTTTCAGAAATTTCATGATCTAGTTGTTAAAACTATTGTTAAATTTTTTAATTACATATCTTACAATTAAATGATAGCAAAACCAGCAATAACTATGTAAAGCCATCAGTTGCTAATTATTTTTTTCTAGAATTCCTAATTTATTTTCTATAGTCCCAAGTGTATTTCTTGTATGTAATGATACAGGTATATCTTTCCAACTTAGATTTAAATTGGGCAAGGGTGAAAGTATTTGTACCATGCACATATTCAGTCCTTACAAATCAAGGTTGACTTATTGATTTGTGAATTATCTAGACAGAAGAGAGCGATGGATAAGGTGTTAAATGCAAATCACTTTGTGAATAACACACACACACAGCTTGAGGAAATGTTACTGCAGTGTTCCAAAACAATACTCTGAATCAGTTAAAGAGTTGTATGTGTGACTAGGGAATGAATGGGATCCTAGCACACATCCTCAGTATTTCACTTCTGTCTTCCTCGTTAACCAAAGTGAGAATATCAGCTAACATTCATGTCTAAGCTTTGTGCATTGTTTATCAATAGCTATCATCGATTGGCAGCAGATATAAGAGTTTGGCAAAAATCAATAGAAGCATCATATCCTGTGAGCATCAAATGACTGTAAAAAATTTATCACAAAGAATGCTGTATATTTATCAAGTATACACTGTGTACTGTATACACTTTATATTAGTAAACCTACATTAAACTAATATACTCATCTATATAACACACATACACACACACACAGAGATATATGTGTTTTTTCACAAGGAGCTGGTTGATAACTATTTAATGACATGGTACTGGTTCTTAGAAAATGGATATATATACACATATATACATATATATGTAATTTATGTTAACATAGAATGAATGTCATAAATACTATATATACTGGATATATAATAAATAAACAACATATACAATATGTTGCTGTTACAATTTTGGGCATAGAATAAACAAGGTAGATAAATGGAGATTTAGTGAAGATCCTATGGTTTATAAGTGCTCTATCATTTTTTACCTCCAGCATTTTTTACCTAGTCTTCCCATTGTCATTCCTGATCTCCAGATAAAAATCTGTGACTATAGTCTTTGACACTGAAGACACCTAGCAGGACAGAAACATGGGGCATGGCGGACCCAAAGTAGAGCTCGGAAAGGAGTGAGCAGACTAAGAGAAATGTTTTCCAGATCAAACTCTTACTTTCTCATTTGAAAGTTTCAGTGTTCTAGGAGTGAGATTCCACAAAGAATGAACTGGTAGACATTTTAAAAGGCTAGCCTCCTGGAAGCCCATTTGTATCAGCCCACTGTAACTCTCTGAGATAAGCATTCTGTAAGCTTGGTCAAGAGCAAATTAAGAGACTGACTTGTTAGAAGTCACTACTTTTTACAATGAGTACCCATTTCATACCGTGCTCTGTATATCAGATGCATTAACTTTTGCTTAATGTCTCTGCAGGATTTATTGTCATCCACCTCTTTTCTATATAGAAAAAAATACTTTTAATAAGTGTGTTAGTTTGAATGATAATGCACCACTACCACTATCCCCCTTACCCTGGTTTATGTATTTGAATGCTTGGTTGTTGGTTGGTGGAACTGTTTGGGAAGGCATTGTTGAAGATGTATCACTGGTGATGGGCCTTGGGGTTTCAATAGCCCATGCTTCTCCCAATAAATTCTCTCTCTCTCATGTCCAAGGATCAAAACACGGCTCTCAACTATGCCAGCCTACCTGCTCCCATTCTCCTTGCCATGGTGGTCACAGAATCTAATCCTATGAAACTGTGAGCCAATTAGACACTGTTTTGTAAGTTACCTTGGTCATGGTATTTTAACACAGCAATAAAAAACTCACTAAGATGATAAGCAACATTTGTCTCATTCAATTGTCATAGCTAAACAACTTTTAGCTGCTCCTTTTATAGGCCTTTGCAGCTCCTGTCCTGCCATGGGGGAGAAAGCATGTGCTAGCTACCATATGGAAGGGAAGGTGCCATGTGCATATCTACCCCTGTGGTGCGTATGAGGTTGATGGATAAAGAGAGGTACTTTTCTAACACCAGAATGACGCAATAAGACTCTGGAAGAACTCGCTTCCCTAAAAGTACATGAACAATGACCCTAGAGGGATGTTCCTACGTCTACGATCTGCCTAAATTTTCTGGACTTGGGTAAGGAACCATATGTTCCAATAATTCTAAACGTATACAGTTCAGCACTGGCTAGAAATTCTAGGTGGGTTTCTCATCTGACATCTGCAGCAAACTCTTAGGAGTGAAAAAAGTAACAATAAAAATAACAGCAGATATTCACAGAGTAGATGGTGAACCAGGTGTTGCTCTCAAGTACCCCATGAGCTATTCAGCTAACTTCATTCTCCAAAAAACCTCATGAAGTTGGTGTTGTGAGAGGGTGGCTGGATGTCTTCTTTCTGGCCACATAGCTAAGATTCTATTTCCCACTCTCCTCCTGAGCTCCATGTGTCAGATGACTTGGGTAGCCAACGGGATGGGAGTCAAAGACCCGGGTCTCTTCCAAGTTATCCCTCTACGTTCTATCTCAGAGGCCAACAATCAACTCCCAGAGTTGCTAGAATGACTCAGTCTGAGTCCCTCTGAACAGCTAGAACAGAGTCCTCTGCTCCTCTGAAAGTATAATGGAGGATTTTGTGAAAGAAAAATCATGTCTTTAGAATCAACATGCTTGGATTTGGCTGTTGCCACCACATAATCTACCCCAACTGAAATTTACAGTCAAGGTCACTGAAACACAGGCCACTTGTCCTGATCATACACCTAATACAAGTGGAATTCAGTCTGGTGGATTTTAAGCAGTCTGGACCAAAACATATGCCCTAAGCCATACACTGTATGCACCCTTATGGGCTGGAAGAAAGTTACCAATAAGAATGCAGACTGTGGGGAAATAGAGGTGACATTACTCACCAGGTGGCCTGGTTGCATGTCCTGGCTCCATCCCAGAGCTAGGGAGGCAACTCTTAAGACTCCCAACAAGATGGTCCAACAGACTGGCTAGGATCCTTTTACTGAATGCCTAATCACTGGCTGTCTCCAGCATTTAGCCAGGCTCTGGAATGCAAAAGCAAACTTTAATCTCCATCTTTGCAGATAGAGAAATAGAGGATAGCCTACTAAAGCCAACCTGTTGGCAAATGGGTCCGACAGGTTTGAATCCGTCCTACTCAGAACTGCTCTTATAACCAGTATCCATCACTGCCACTCCTGACAGAGAGGAGCTGAAGATGCCCCCACACAAACTCAGAGTAAAGGACTAACTGTGAGAAAAGCTTCTCACATCGACGCTCATTTGGAAGTCATTACTACAGGTGAGGTGGCCATGCCTTTACTGGGGCTCCATGAAAACCAGTTTCCCATTGCAGTTTCCTCTAGCCATTAGCTTTGAAGCACATTCCTTCCTTTTGTCTCTGCCCTGAGCATCCTCCAGAGAAAGCCTGAATTTCTTACTTTGTGGGTGAGCGGGATCTTGCCTTCAGAAAGGGATGCAGAGTGCTCAGAGGGAGACAGTGGGAAAGGAGGCGGGACAGGCTGCTCCTTGCCCATTTCACAGACAGGAAGACTGATTACTCTGCTGCTGCCACAGATTCTCACGACGACGGCCACGGATCTTGTCCCCTACAGCCCTAAGTCTATGGATCCACAATCAAATAGTGTAAAACCCAGTGTAGGCTTTCTAGAGCACTGTCTCCTTCAGGTCCCCGTCCAACTGTAACCTGGAGGTACTGCTTAGCCCACCTGCTGCCCTAAAGGGCGGTGGCAAGCTGACATGGCACTGCAGTTCCCAACTCCTTCCTACTTTCTCCCCTCCCGATGGCTCTGGGATTTCCTCTACAGTGATCTACAGCCCCGCATTGCAGGGGTCCCTGTGGGCAGAGGGGTCGCCGCGCCCTACTGCTTCCTTTGTCCCAGCCCCGCCGCCAAGGCGTCTACAGCAGCCTGGAAGCTGGTGCAGCCAGGCGGGGCGTGTCGGGGCGCTGCTCGGTACACCAGCACCATCTAGGGGTTGCTGGGTGCAGCCCAGAAAACAGAGAGGGCTCCTTTGGGAGCCGCCTTAGGCAAGTTGCCACTCTAGACCTAGCCCCACTTCAGGTTTCCTGGTTAGCATGGAAGTGGTAACAAGCCCACCTCTTGCCCACCCTCCTGGCTTTCTCTCACTCAAGGTGGAATTCTATCTTGACAAATTCTGTCTTCCGATGGTCACTGACAGACAAGGAGAGAAACCAAGGCTTTGGAGGGTTGCCTTAAACTTGCAGTCCAGAACACAACAGATCAGAGGGTAGAACCAAGTGTTAAATCTGGAGTGTTTGCTCAGAAACCTGCGCATCTTAGGCTCTTTGGCCTCCAATAGCTACTTATTATGTGTCCTTGGCCAGATCAAGTTACCCCAAGAGACCTAACTGTGTCAGTTAATAGTGGTAAAAAGCATTCATAAGGCCTTCCTTGGTCCCACTTGGTAGGAAGAGTGAGCCAAGAATGGAAAAGAACTGTACAGCAAAATACCATCCAAGCATGTCAATCACAAGAAGTGAGTCACTGGTCAGGATCAAGCAGAAAGAGCCTACTCCATAAACCTAGCAAATTATCCTGCCCACAAAGGCAGGGCTCCATCATGCTCCAGGCAGAGGCAGCTCCCTTTAGGTTTTGGCTTTGAGGATATGGCCAAAGTCATTATCTCCATTTTACAGCTGAGAAAATCAAGGCAGAAAGAGCCATAGATAGTTTCTCAGTGTTGAGTCCTGGGATAGGCAGGAGTGACCTCATCACTTGCTTGGACTTAACCCCTCAAAGTCTGGGTGGGAAAGTCCTCAAAGAGATTCTGAAATGGTCTGAAAATCTGCTGAGGGGAAGAAAATGAAAGACTTGGTAGTAGTCAGTCTTACCATCCATCAATGGGCATGTCACAAGTTTTCCTGACATTGCATTCTAACCGACACTTATGAAAACCCCAAATATAAAAAGAGATGAGTTGGCTGATGAATCAATAGTTTATGCACATTTAATAAAACAGGTTTTTCTGTTTGAGCACCTTGGTTATCTCTGAGATAGATCAGTGGCAAACCAGGAGGATAGCAGGGTGCTGGCCTGAGGGTCCTCTACCGTCAGCAAAGACCCCAGCGTACAGTGAGAACTTCATGTGAACCCAAGAGGGCAGAGGCAGGGATAAGTAAACCCCGTATGAAGCAAAAAAGAAATATTTGTAGGCGTAATGAGGTGGTTCAGCAGGTAAAAATGCTTGTTCTGCAAACCTGATGACTTCTGCTCAATTCCCAGAACCCACATAGAGGTAGAAAAAGACAACTGCAGCCACAAAGTTGTCCTCTGACCTCCACGGATGTGTGAGGTGGCAAATGTAATGCCCACACCTGCCTCTACATCGTGTGCACCATGCACACCCAGGGTAGTAATAAATAAATTAAAATAGGTTGTTTTGTGTTTAAATGCTAGGCACCATGGAGTGGTAATGCAAAGTGGTCAGGTGTTAGCACAAAGAGCAACAGAAACTCTGCAGCTACGTGGCTTGGGTGGTGGCCTCCTTTCCAAAGCCACTGTGACCATCCCCTCCCTGCAGGCAGTGTCCCACTGACTCCCTGTGACTGCCAAGAACTGGGGCATCCCTTGTGAACTTCCTTTCCTCCTGGCTAGTGCAGGCGTGTCTCACCCTACTGTACCTGGCAGCCAGGCCATCTCGGGATATGCTGAGTTAGTCATTTGTATAGGCTTCTATGGTGTTCCCAAGCTGGAAATGTACTAACTACTCCGTGTCAGTAAATACAGTGGGGCTTCTTACCCCTGGGAGTCTCAGTGATAGAATCCACATCAACTCGTCCTTCCTCAGACTCATGCCCTGCTGCTTGTACTCTGTGTGCTTTTGAGGTCTTGGGCTGTTTAGTCTGTGCCCTCCATATATCTCAGCACCACTCCAGAACAGTTCTGACTATGTGATGACTTTCCAGAAATATGATTGAAGTAATAATTGTCTCCGATCTCCAGTGTACTGGGGACCTGGTTAGACCCATATGACACCATTGAATTGGCCCCAAATACCTGTGCAGACAGAGTAAACAAGTATTGTTCCACATGAGCCTTATAGGAACTATGCCACCAGCTTGGGAATGCATAGAAATATATCCAATTTCCGTGGTTAATCATCTATGCCCCGTTTTTATAACCTATCAGAAAGTTTTTCATTAACCCTACTCTACCTGGCCACAGCCTTTGTAGAGAGAGCTCTTAAGTTTTCCTTGGACTAAAGAGATCAGACTGACTCTTAGTTTTCAGATGCAGAAAGAACAGGAGTCTGATCCACAGAACAGTGGACGTGAAGGAAATTATCAAAAAAAAAAAGAAAAAGAGAAAAAAAAAAAAAAAGGAACTCTGCAGCTCTTGCTGACCTGGGACTTACCCAGCCTGGGGCTTCCAACATCACTTTTCTTGTTGTTTAAACATATACCCAGATGTCATAGCATCTCTTGGCAATAATCCTGGTTCCAGAGGAGTTCTTTTTATCTTCTGGTAAATGTAATACATGATCCCACCTTTCCTCACAATGCTCTTTCTTGCCTTGGAGTCTATGACACCAAGATCCTAGTTTTTTTAGAGTGTTCTGTAGTATAAATCATCTCCTGCTGTAGAGAGTACACTTCAAAAAGGGGCTAAAATTCAGTATTTTTCTTTCTAGAATGTTCCTCACTTAGCCTTGGAGAAATACACTATAGGCAGAAGTTTCTGTCACACTTGGTCCCACAGCTGTGCAGTCCCAAATAAATATATAGTTTATTTATTATATTAATTATAAATACTTGGCCGGTAGCTCAGGCTATTACTAACTAGCTCTTACACTTAAATTAACTCACAATTCTTAACTATGTTTAGCCATGTGGCTTGGTACCTTTTCTCAGTACAGCATTCTCTGCATCTAGCTGTAGACTCCTGATTCCACCCATCATCTTCCCAGAATTCTCCTAGTCTAGTTGCCCTGCCTATACTTCCTGCCTGGCTTCTGGCCAATCAGCGTTTTATTAAACTAATCCAAATGACAAATGTTTACAGTGTACAAGAGCATTATCTCACAGCAATGCATTCACTTCTTAACTAACCAGCTCTACTGAAGACTGTCAAGAATTCTTACCTTTGTTAGGTCATAGGAAGCCCCAAGACTCACTTTATCCAGAGAAATAAGCCATTTGCCTCATAGGATTTGAGGATGGAGATTACATGTATATACGTATGTGTACACACTTATCCTGCATGTACAGAGGTCGAGGTCTATATCAGCTGTCATCCTCTACCACTCTTGACCTTATTTATTCATTCATCCATTTTTTGAGACAGGATTTCTCACCAAACCTGGGTTTATCATGTTGGTGTCTATTTTCCCCAGTGCTAAGATTATAGTTGCATACAAGTGCACCCAGCTTTTATCTGGGTGCTGGGGATGCAAACTGAGGTTCTCGTGCATGACTGATCAACAAGCACTTTGCCATCAAGTCATCTTTCCAGTCCCTCACTAATTTTTTAAGCCTAAAAATGGAGCTAGTTGGTTGACTTAGCAGGGCTAGTCAGGGGGGGCACATAGAACTAGAGAACCTGGCATTCCTCTCACTAAAATGGTACACAAGGTGTGCAGCCTCCCTAGACAACGTGGCACAGCAGATGGGAAAGCCGCAGCCTATCAGGTTATGAGCCTTGCACAAGGTCACGAAGCTCATTTGGACATCTGGGTCTAGCCCTCCACTGTAGAGCTCTGACACCCCTGAGCTTGTCTTTTCCATGGGTCTTCTTTCTGTGGGGAGATTTCACCATCTCAAGCATGACCTAAATTTGCAGCCTGCTGGAGACCTTCTATTTTTATTTCCAATACTATTTAAAGCTCAACTCTCTGCCCCATCACACTCCAACTAAAAGCATGTTAGAGCCAATGACCTTCGTTTTGATGTCTGATCCTGAAGCAAAGTCTATGGTATCCAGGGAACATTACGTCATGCTAGTCGATTAGCTATTTCAAAATACTGCCCAAGACAGTAACACTGGATATCCAATAAAACAAGGGTAGCTCCCCAATCTCTCCCTCTGTGCAGTAATAGATTAAATGTGAGGATTTATTTAGTTCCTTCTTTGGAGTGTGTGAACATCTCATGGGGTAAATGAACAAATCACACCTGATCTTGGCAAAATACCAGGCAAATGAAAAGAGCCAAGGTGTGTGTGTGGGAGATGATTTTCTTATGGCCACATAGACCTGCAGGTAGAGGTAGAAACAGAATGCAGAGGTGTATGTATCTGTCACAGGCAGTCCAGTAGTCAGTGTCCTCTCTGGGTATTATTGTTTAAATATATTATCACTGAGAAGTATGTAGGGCACAAGTTAGCACTCCTAATTTATTAAGGGGACTATAGTCTAGGGAGTAGAAATGTCTTATTTAGGACCGCTTGGTTATTAGTGGAGCCAGAACCAGAATCTAGGTCTCTTCCCCTGGACAGAAGTAAAATGCAAGATTTTCAACCTTGTACATGCAACTCCTTCCAAGTGCTCTATTTCTGGGGAGGGAAGAGGAGCAATTTGGCATTTTCCTCAAATGAGAGTAATATTTATGGAAGCTTAGAAAGATCCAGTCTGCCCCTTGCCCCACATCCATTCCCTTTTATCATGTATTGAGGGAATGGGAAGGATGCTGGCTTTCTAGCATGGATACCCGAGTTAAAGTCCTGACTCCCATTTCTGGCTGCTTACATCATCTTGGCCATAGTGTGTGGTGGCGTGGCCAGTTCCTAACAGGGATAAACACCTTTGTTCTTTGGCCATTGCGGTTTTGTGTCCATCGAGTCGTCCAGGTTCACGCCATGGGATTTTAGCATCTGTCTTTAAGCCTTCATTTTGATTCAAAATCCAATGTGCTTTCGTCTAAGTGTGACTCAGAGCTAAGGTGGGCATTGAGAAGCTTCTGAGTAATGGCTTCTAACAAGTACATTAGGATTTACTTGGTTTGCTATATAAAAATTAGTGCATTGATTATTTCTACAAAGAAAGTCTCATTGGTACAAGCCAGATCACCGCTCAACTGTAAAAGCAACCATATTGTCCATGATTAGTCCCTGAGGACTTCTAGACTGTGATCTACCTCCATCCCTCTACCTAGGTGTGGTTGAAGACACCTACTGAATCCTACTTCGGTACCGAGGTACCTGTCATTAATTCATCCATTTTGTTCTTAAAATAATGCATTTTTTTAGACTTAAATTGACATAGGTGTTGAATCAGCAATGGAGAAGAATGAGCCCAGAGTGCTTTCAGTCTGCCCTCGGGGTCAGGGATTGTCTGTCTTTTGGTCCTCAGGTTATTATGGCCCAAGCAACTACTTTGAAATTCTCCTGCTGCCTCCAGGGCTGCTAATGAGACCCTTCCCATTCTTCAGGAGTATCTCTGCTCATTTGCCCTGTGGTTGGGTCTGAGGACATCAGACCCCAGCATCCTTTTCTAGTTAAACTGATAAAACCTCCTCATCCTGCAGAAATGAAAGCAGCAGGAGGAACAATGCCTTGCCCATGAGAGCTTAGTGCAGGCTTCCAGTGAACGGCCCAGTTCTTAACTACTCTTTCTTCTGCCAAGCACACTAGGGGAAGGATTCCACTGATTATTGCAAGTCTTCCTAGAAAAGTGACATACTGAACAGAATAAAGGAGAGGTGCATTGGCCATAATTGTAAGGGGATGTAGACTGTCACTGTAGTGTTTTGGAGAGCTGATCTCTGCTTAGCAGGTGAGGCTGAGACAGGGGTTTAAAATGAAACTATTGCTTTTTGCCACAGAATTATTGGTGACCTGCTAGAGTCAAGATGTGAAGAATTGTGTTTCCAATGGGGTCAAGGAATCATGTACATCAGGATTCTGCTTTGTTCTCTCAGCTTCTGCCTGGGGGCGGAAGAATCTAAGAGATGAGAACTAAGGTTCTCACCACTTCCCTCACTTTCTTCCTCTCACGCCTTTCCACTGTTTGCCTTTGAACTCACCATGTAGGCCAGGCTTCCCTTGAATTCAGAATCATCACATCTCAGCCTCGTAAGTGACAGGCATGATGTGGCCAACAAAGTCATGAGCTCACAACAGTCACTCACAGGAGTTCACAGGACCTGCACAACACTGCAGCTATTGAGCATTCAGTCATGGGTGGAGGAATGACTCATGAGGCCGGACATCTCCCCCAGGGAGCGGTTGGCAGCAGATGGCTACTGGAGTGAGGAGACACTGTTATGTAGTTGCTGTTGCCTTACCAAAGCTCCACTACTCCATGTTCATGAAGAGCAGCCCTGGTTAAACTCTTACAATCTTACAATAAAACAAAAGACTTGAGAGTGAGATGGGAATTTGTTGGGAGGAGAAGGTATTGGGGGCAGGTAGAAGAGGGTAGGAGGTGAGTGTGACTAGAATGTATTATATTCTTGGGTATGTGTGTGTGTAAAAATGTAATGCCTTTTTATTCTGGACCCAAAATTCTACTCCACTGATATATGTGTCTCCCATCTTGATGTCTGGAGCTTTATATGGTTTGGAAGTAGAGAGTACAGGTCCTACTATCATTTCCAGCTGCTTCCAGAGCCACCTCCCAGAATTCTCAAATCAGGCCTTCAGGGAGACAGCTTCCAGCTTGGACCCAGCTACATTTCTCTCTGTTCTGTGTGAAATGTCTTCTGCAATCAGGCTTTACTGCTGCTTCTGATGGGCAACAGGGAGCCCTGACAGTATCTGAATGGTTTTAGCTTCTGGGGCTTGGAAACAATCTTGTATCTTGCACGTAGATTATATTGCTGGCTTTGGTGAGACAATAATTTCCTGAGAGAACTGGTCATGGTGGGCAGGATTCATTCTGGTCACTCTGTATGATTCAGAAGGCAGGAACCCTTATCTTAAGAGATTATGTATTGTTTCAAACTGAGCTACCTTGGGAGCCTAAGAATGGGAAATAACCATCAGTTAGTAAGCCTGGATTTAGTCTGCCCAGCTCCAGGGTATCTCTAGGAGGCAGCTCTGGAGAGTAAGAAGGCCAAATGCTTACCAACTATAAAATGCAGTAATATTTACCAGGGGACGGTAACTGTGCCTTCAGTGGCTGCGAGACCCTATCAACTGAGATAACCTTGGAATCTAATACTCTTGATCCTGGGGACAGCTCATGGCTCAACCTCTGGAGCCATCTATCTGTCTTCTATTCACTGTGATACAGCCACCAAATTCTGAAGTGTCCATGGTTTGCTCAATACTCAAAACTGTTCCTCCAGCAGGGGGATTAATACTTAAGCCTTGAAAGCATGAAAATAAACTTCTTTCTGCTCATATCTCAGTGTGTGGCTGATTTCCATACTTCCAGGGCACTTGGCAGATACCTCTCAGAACAGCAAGGTGTATGAGTGTGTGTGTGGGGGGGGATGGATTCCAAGAGCATCAAACTGCTTAGCCCATAAAAAGCAAAATTAAGTATGTCCAGCAGAGGGCGCCAGTATGCAAAGAGCAAGGTCTAAAATGAATACAGCTGGGGCCCACACTGGACACATGTCCAGTATGGGGACTAACCAACATAAGCAATAGGGAAGACAAGTCCAAATGTGCCTGTAACTGTTAGCCTCCAGTTTCTGATGGTCCAGAAAGAAACTGCTCCAATACGCCATCCCCAACCCCACTTCCTTTTTATTATGATTTTAGTAGTATTTTTACTCTTTGATATTTAAAAAACCCTTCATACATTCACATAATGTTGTTTGATAGAACCTGAAACAATAATAGTGGTGTCTTCAGTGTTCATCTTTAGATAAAGAATGAAGAAAGTTCTCTGTTATATACCATGGACCAAACAGACATAAACAGATCTCTGCAGAGCAGAATCCCATCCCATACCAAAAGTTTGTGGAAACTTCTTTAAAATGGATGTCATTCTAGGTCACAACACAAGTCTGAGCAAATGCAAAAGAAACAAAAGATTGTCTAATGTCTCATCAAATCACAATGCAGTAGAATTGGAAATTAATAGCAAGAGAAAATGCACAAATCCTGATGTTGCACAAAATTCTCTTGAATGACAAATATGTCTTTGAAGAAATCGTGGAGGAAATGAAAAAATTCTTAGAACCAAATGAACTGAAAACACAACTTATTAGAATATTTGGGCTACAGCTTTTTAAGAAACAATTTTAGGAATAAAGTATGTACTTATGAATTCTTATAATAAAAATCCAGAGAGATATTAAATAAATAATCTAATGATGTATTCAAGGTCTAGAAAAACAAAAACAAGATAAATGAATGCCCCGGCCAGCAGGGTCTTCATCGAGGACCTGAGACTGGGGGTGAGACAAATGGGAAACAGGAACACGGAGGAATTTCCACTCAAGCTTTGGCACACTTTATTCTTCCAGCCATGGTCTAAGTAGAATCTCAGAGTGTAGAATGCACACAGCAGAGAGAAAGGGGAGGGTCATTCTAAAAAGGTGGCAAGCCTGAGAGGGGGAAGTAACAGACAGGGTAGAATTGATATGGAAATCTATCTGTTCTCAGTTGAATGCCTGGAGAATGTCACCTGCTGATCTAAGAGGATCAAAGGAAGCCACCTAGTCTTCTGACAAATGGCTATCTAGGGTGCAAACAGCTGGTAAATGGCTAGCTGTAGAAGCTAACTTATAAACTGAAAATATGGCTGTTAGGCTTTGGCTCCCAACAAATGAAAAGTAGTAAGCAGCAATAAATAATAAAAATCAAGATAAAAGTTAATAACATGGGGGCAAATATCTCATTTTCAATATCTTCAAAAAAACTTCCCGGAGATAAGTCTAACAAGGAGATGAGAGACAGTGAAGAGGGAAGACCTCTCATACATTCATGGATTAACAAAGAATTCTTGGGAAAAAACATATTTTTGAAAGCCGCCTATAGATTCAACACCATCTTCAAAATTCCAATCATATTCTTTGTAGAAATTGAAAAACTACTTGAAATCTCATGGACAAACATTACGTATTAACAAAAGGCATGCTAGTCAAGGTGACCCTAAAGAGAAAGAGCAGTGTTGAAAGTACCTGATCCAGGAGGAGGAAGAAATTCTTCCCTTTCGTCTGACCACCCAGTCAGTTCCGGCCTGAGGGGCTGGCTGGGAAACCCTCTACACAGACCACATGAACAATGAGATGTGCACACGGAAGCAAGTGGTTCTCTCAGCCTCGAGGTGTCCACTGGAGGCTAGAAGAGGGCATCGGATCCCATGGGCGCTGGAAACAAAACTCAGACAGTTTTTGCTTGGGGATTCCAAGGACATTCTGAGCTTCTACCACTTGTGCCTGCTTAGAACCCACCACCTTCACGGGAGTAAAACATCCAAGCATTTAAATGGGCTTATTGTTTCAAATGTATTATGCTTATAGATATCAGTCTTTAAAATAAACTTTCCCGGAACTTGATATGTGCAAAAAAAAAAAGAAAGTACCTGATCTTAAACTACACTCTAGAGCCATTGTAACAAAAATGGTATGGTGTTAGCACAAAACCAGATTTGTGGACCAATGGGTCTTAGAAATAAAACCACATAGTTACAACCATCCAATTTTCTGACCCAGTCACCAAAAGCATTTATTAGGTAAAATATAGCCAGTCTCTTTAACAAATGGTGCTAGGAAAGTTAGGAATTCACTTATAAAATTGAATAAAACCAGATTCCAATTACTTTGTACACAAAAGAAGACAGAGAGCCACCTTAATGTGAAGCTTTGACTGCTGAAGGAAACATAAATAAAAGAATTCTAAGTGCAGATGGAGGTAAGGTCACCAATAAGCTCAGAGAATAATAACAACGGATAAGTGAGGTTTGATGAAATTAAGAAGCTTTAGCACAACAAAAAATTGCTTCCCTACTGCATATCAGACAGGAAACTAATATCTAAAAAATATTAAAAAATCTTAGAAAAGTATGAGCTGTTGAGATGGCCCAGTGGCTAAGAGCACCTGTTGGTCTTGCCAAGGACCCAGGTCTGGTTGTCAGCATGCACATGGTGGCTCATAACCATGTGTAATTCCAGTTTCAGGGGATCTGACACTCTCTTCTGAACTCCATGGCCACCAACACATGGTGCACATACACAGGTGCAAGCAAAACACTCACATACATAATAAAATTTGAAAAATTACCAAGCTAAAAATTAATCTTGGTAATCTCCCCAATCTTTCAATCAGTGAATAAGCCAATGAGAAGACATTTATCAAAGGGATGAGTAGCCAATAAAAACTTGACACATGTTTGACATCCTTAGCCATTATGAAAATGCAAATTAAAACTTCTCTGGGATTTCATCTCACCCCAGGCAAAATAACTATCATCAAGAAAAAAATCACAAAGAATACTGGCAGAAACTTGTGTCAGGGGAAGAATGAGCCTTTATAACTGCTAAAGGGAATGTAATTGGCCAGTACAGAAGTCAGTGTGGGGAGTCCTTGGAACTCTCAAAGTAGAAGCCAGTGACTGAGCTGTAGTATTGTTTCTTGGGAAAACCAGAAGGACACTACATAAGCATATCCCACAGATACAAGTGCATCCCCACCAATCACTCATTAAGAAAATGTTCTACAGGCTTATCTATAGCTGGGTCTTATGGGGGCGTTTTCTCAGCTGAGGCCCCTCCTCTCAGATTGACATAAAACTATCTTCCTCTCAGATTGACATAAAACTATCCAGTCGGCCGGTCCTGGTGGCTCAGTGGGTAGGATTTGCTGAAGGAGGCAGAGACAGCAGGATCATGAGTTCCAGGCCAGCCTGGGCTACAACAACATCAAGGTAAAAAGGAAACCTAGCCAGCACAATGGATCCCTTGTCAATCTGATGCACAAACACATCACTGTTAATCCATAACTGCTCATTTCTTGTTTTTCCCCAAGATCACACATGAATATCAACATTACAATATAAACATCCCAAATTTTAAAAATCTCACTGTCTTTAAAAATCACTCCCTTTACAATAGCCAATCTTTTCAAATCCAAATTTTAAAATTGAAACTCTCTCAACCACGGGCTTTCAATAAGTTATATACCTTCTCGCTTTAAGAGGGAAGAACCAGGGCACAGTCACAATCGGAACAAAACCAAACCAAACTCGAACAGCATAAATAACTCAGTCTCCGACATCTGGAGTTTACTCACTATTTTTCTGGGCTCCTCCAAAGGGCTTCAGTCACTTCTCTGGCTCCGCCCTCTGCAGCACACACAGCTTGTCTTCACACACAGTTGCCTCCATCGTCCACTCCTCTGTGGCTGTTCCTGGTGATCTTCCATGACACTGGCATCTCCAAAACCGCTAGAGTCCCTTACCACAACTGGGCAGTTCCTTCACCAAAAGCCTTTCCCGGGATCTCTTAGGAACCCCAGCCCTGCTGCACAGTGAAAATCTCACCTGCTCTCCATTACCTCTCCATGCCTTCAAAACCAGCACCACCTGGGTGTTTCTTACACTACCAAGTTCAGCTGCCAGGAGAAGGTACAACCTTGGCTTCCTCTGAAACAGTTTCTGTGTGCTGTCCTCGAGAAAAAACTTCCCAGAAAACTTCAGTGATTTTGGTCTCTTCTTAATCACAGCTGATTCTTCAGCCCCAGCTGACCAGCATCCATTATCCAAGCATAGAAAAGGTTTCACTTTAATGGTTCTGGTCTCTTGTTAATCACAGCTGACCCCTCAGCTCCAGCTGACCAGATACCACAGATTGTTCACATAAAAAGCCTGGTGGAATCTTGTCTTTCCTCTGAAACTTCATGGGCCAGGCCTCCATCACCCAAACTGCTCACATATTCTAATCTTCCAAGCTCCTACAGAACCAGCTCACTGAGCTTTCAACACACAGTGGTTTTCTAACCCAAAGGTCCAAAGTCCTTCCACAATCCTCCCTAAGACATGGTTAGGTCTTTCACAGCAACACCCCAGCATCCTGGTACCAACTTCTGTCTTAGGATTCAACTACTACTGTGTTGAAACACTATGACCAAAAGCAAGTTGGGGAGGAAAGGGTTTATTTGGCTTACGCTTCCACATCATAGTCTATCATTGAAGGAAGTCAGGACAGGAACTCAAACAGAGCAGGGACCTGGAGACAGGAGCTGATGTAGAAGTCATGATGGTGTGTCCTTTACTGGCTTGCTCAGCCTACTGTCTAAAAGAACCCAGGATCACCAGCCCTAGGGATGACCCCACCCACAATGGGCTGGGCCCTCCTGCATCAATCACTAATGAAGAAGATGCCCCACAGCTGCTTCTTATGGGGGCATTTTTCTGGATTGAAGCTCCCTCCTTTTGGATGACTCTTGCTTGTGTCAAGTTGACATAAAACTAACCAGTGCAGTATCCATCAACAGATAGCTGGATAAGGAAGTGTGAGACATATACACAATAGAATTTTATTCAGTCATACAGAAAATCATTTCATTTGTAGAAAAGTGGATGGAACTGTAGCGTACCATGGTAGAAGAGAAAGTCAGATATATCAAGAAAAATACTCATCTTTTCTCTTCTATGTGAACCCCAGGTCTCTCCCTCGACAAACTTTGTGTGTGTGTGTGTGTGTGTGTGTGTGTGTGTGTGTGTGTGTGTGTGTGTGTATGAAGGCAGAAAGGGGAACTTCGGAGACCAACAAATGAGGGTAAAGGTGATAAGGAAGGACAGTGGAAAAGAGGAATGGAAAAAAAGCAGAATGTTGCACATGTATACAAATTTCATAATAAAAACCATTATTTTGCATGCTTACTTAAAAAATGAAGAAAAGACCCTGACTTTTTAGTGGGCACAGAAGACAGCTAGATTATAAAACACATTGGGCAAGTCCTGCTAGCACCCATTTGTTGAGACTTTGTTTACGTTCCTCTAGGTGAAGATGCCTCTTTCTTAATCCAAGTAGCGTATTTGACATCTTGGTCCTAGGTACCAGTATAGGAATGTCTTGGTTGAGTCATGGTCTGTCTCATCCAAGCGAAAATGCACACGCTTCAAACACATATGTACCCTGTACATCTTGGACCCTCTATTGATTGTCCAGAAGTGACTTTAATGAAGACAGAATGTCTTCTGTAAACAAATCATTAGCCATGATCAAGGAAGCATAAATAGAACCTGGCTTGGGAAACAGGCCCTTGGCCTCCCTGCCACAGACATCAGAACCGCTTGGGCTCTAGGGATTTGCTGGGATCCGGAGTCAATAACATACTTCTCAGAACACAGAGAAAGACAAAAAATCAGAGGCAGTGAGATCTCCAACTGTATCTTTAACATCAGATCATATTATAAAAAATTAGAGGGAGTAAAGGATTTAAACAGGACTAGGTGAGTCTTATTTGAAAAATACCCAACAATTTGGGTTATATTATAAAGGCAATGGCCACAGCAAAATTTACATCACAGGCTCTAGAAACTGACAAAGGAAGGATTCTATTTCCTTAAAAAAATTTAAAAATGTCTCTTTATACCCTTTTAAAAAAAAACCCACACCCAAGAAATTCTTATAATACATTATCCACTTCATAAAATTTGTCTAGCTCTTATCCTTTTTATGAAGCCAAACTGTTTAGAAAAATATAAAGTAGCAGGTAAACATGAGGCTATATTTCTCCAGAGTCTAACACATAGTAGGTCCCCAATAGGTAGTTGTTTTCACAATTGCTATAATGCTTTAATTGCTGACATTTTCCCTATTTAATTACTACAGCAGTAGAGGATGCAATTATGTCATATTAATAATGTAATGCTCGTTCTGTCTTATTGCTTGTTAAGCTAGGTGCCAAAATATCTGCCAGGCACTTTGCATGCAGACTGCCAGGGTAGTTGCCTTGCTTTGGGTTCAAAGTTGCATAGTAGCTGCCCTACCTTCTCAGAGAATATTATTAACACTGACTTACGCCAGTGCAGAGAAAGTAAGCAGCTTGTATACAATCCATGGAGACATATGGGGAAGGCTTGGTTCAATGCCAAGTCTGTCTGACTCTACATACACTGCACTTCCCATTACCCTGTGCTGTCTACTTTGGATAGATTGACAACATATTTTAGAATTATTTCAAGTTATTTCCCCTGCTCCTGCCAAATGCACTTCCTTCATAGCCACTGGCAAAGCCATCTGAAACTTCGGATGAGCCTTCTTGTCCAGGAAGTTCCTTCCCTGTTTAGTCCCCTTATTATCCCCATCCTATAATTTTACCCAGCTTGATCTGCAGCTTCTGGAGCGTAAGATCCTAGTACCAGCCATTGCTGAGGATGTGTGGCCATGCTCAGAATACTCACCAATTGTCAAGAGGGGGGGGGGACCCAAACCTGTGGCACAAAGTCTCCCTGCAGCAGGGGATGGGTGGAGTCAGAGCTAAAAACTGTTCCCTGTGAGTCCTGTGCATTCTATACAAACCTGGAAATGGTTGTCTGTGGGTTCGCATTCAGCCAAGTTTTCCTTACGAGCACTTGAACACCTCCAGTCATGGGAGGCTCATCACCTCCCAAGAAAGTCCCTTTTAGGACTGCAAAGCTCTGCTGACTTGGAAGTTGGCCATAAACATTTATATTTAAACATTAAAGGAACATGAATTTCTGAAGGTCAATGTATCAATACATAGCAAAAGCTTCCAAACAGTTCATAGTTTTTGATCAGCTAATTCTATTCTTGGAAATGTATATCAAAGAATCTAAAACAGCATGTGCATGTGTGTGGGGGGCAGTATTCTATTTTTTGCAATGGTATTTATATCTTACATTTAAATGAAAATATGCATCATCAAGAGTTTCTGTTGTCTTAACTGTTGCTCAGGCAACGTGTATGTAAACATAAAAGGCTTCTTCTAGAGGAGAGTTTCTTCACTCTATCTTTCCACTAACATGTCCCAAATATGGGAAGCTGGGAAAAACCTGGGCATAGGCATTTCTTTCAAGCTGTTTCGGTAATCCTCATGAATAGCCAATTATTTTAGAAGGAGATTTATAGTCACCCAAAAGCCTTGTTGAAGTAGACCTAGCTCTTATTATTCATAAGAAACAGGAATGTTGTACCAGCTGCTTTTGACAAAGCTGTGGTACACAGGCTTAGCACAGCCACCGCACAACTGAAGGGCTTAGCATCTGGGCCATCCTGTGACAACAGGCATGCACACACCAGGATCACTCATTATACTACATGGAGATGAGTCTCCCAGCTCTGCCACAGGGTTCATTAATTGTGCCCAGAAGAGGCATATGAAAAGCAGCCTGGTTCTCTAACTGGCTCCATGGTACCTCACCTGTCACTCACAAATTCTGGGCCCTCCATTTCTTTTGTAAAAGGAAGGTAACAGCTCCCACCTCAATGGGGTGCTAAGAGGGACAGGAAGAGTTATGGGTAGAGTCACCCACCCTACGCTATGTACTGAATGAACTGCCTATGTCTTTTGGAGGTCAGCCAGAGAGGAGAAAGCCTGCTTCCCTGTTACTGCAGTGTGGGAGGTAGAGATGGCTGTCCTAGGAGGAGCCAGCGCACTGGTGAGATCAGTCCCTTCATCTTCTCCCTGTGCGACTCAGTGTCGGCCATTTCTTCCCACTGGTGCCTGCTCTGACTAGAGCCTCCTGGTGCTTTCTGCCATAGCTTTCTCTGCCCCCGCTGTCATTTACATTCTCTACAAGTATCGGCCTCTCACTGAAATTACATTCTAGGAATCAAAATTCCTGCTTTTTTCCTCTCCAGACATGTTTCTTGCACAAATTGGAAAAGTACCAAGTGAATTTGGCCAGGTGTTATTTTTTTCTTCCTCATGCAGCTGTTTGCTACCATTGCTGGGTGGGGTGTGTTCCTTCAGCTTCTATGATCTTCCAGGAAGAGAATAATGGCCAAAGGAAGATATTGGGAACACATCTCTGAACATCTGAACACCAGTCCTGAGAGCCTCCTAGATTTGGTTCATATTTGTTGCTTTGTTTTTCATTGAGAATTAAAATCATTGCTGCTTGGTGTAGCTTCAGGCATACATCTGTATTCTTGGATGGGTTGTGCACTGGAGTCAGAAAACTGATATTTAAGAAATGGGAGCAAAACAGAACCAGAATTCAGACCTTTCTCAGTGTTTCTTCCACAACTGTAATGGTCCACACTACCATTATAGTTTCCCTCTAAAGAGGGAAAGCGTGTTTGCTATGGTCTATCACTCAATGGAGGAGGCAAGACAAGGAGGACCCTTATCAGACTGCTTCATGCTTCCTTGGATTTCTAGCCTCCCAAAACATAAGCTAAGTGTCTTTTCAAAGCAGCCCAACCTTAAGTGTTCCATGATGGTAAAAAAAGCTCGATGATACAACCCTGACTTCCTACAGGCTCTTTCCCTGCCTTACCCCTGGCTAACCTCAAAGAAGTCAAAGTTCATTTGATGTGTTACTTATACTATGTCGCTCCCTGGTTTTAAACATACAGTAATTTACCACATAACTCTAAGTAGAAGTTCCCTAGGGCCAAAAAGTAACATTAGATCTATGCCACCTAGAACCTCACATGCACACTGGCTACCAGTTCTGTGTTCCTGACCTCCAAGCTCATTCTTCAGAACCACAGGCCTTATGGGTTTGCCTTCATTCTCCTTCTGCCTCAGCTGTATTTTGCTAATACAGAGCATGGTATTTTACAGGACATTTGAGAAGGTGCCATTAGCTGCAGGCTTGGTAGAGGATACACCAAGAGGTCAGGCATGTTTAGAAACACCGTCCATCCATGAAGGATCACCTGATCTGCTTTACCTGAAGCCAAACATCTGGATAGAATATGCAAAAACCAGACCATATATCTGGGTGTTCTTCACATGGTGGTGTTTGCCAGAGAACATGGACCATCTGGTGAGTGTTGCGGCTTTCACTTCCTGTTCTTGGGTTAAGGTTCACTGGCCTTAAATTCCAAAAACATTTGTTTATGCCAACAGTTTCCTGGACCTTGTTCAGACTGTAGGAAAGGTAAAGATTAACAAGTTCCACTGTGGAGAACCCTCAGGCCAGGGGAACAATGATAAGGGCACAAATAAAAAGGCAAAAAGAGATTTGCACAAACATCGGACCTCAATCAGGAGCTGTCCATAGAATGGTTCCTGACAGCTAGTCATGGGAACCAGTGGACCGGAACTGGGGAAGTTGCAGCCTGTCAAGGCAACAAGTCAGCCTAAGACTTAGCTATTGAATCTCTAGAATGATAAGGATCAGGTTTTTTTGTCTTGTTCAAGGTTAAGCTTGGCAGTGTCAGACTCGGAGGCCTGCTGTATAGGAAAGTTATTCTTGATGCCTAATGGCAGTACATGCATATAATTAAGAAACTGAGCTCCCTGTCCAGTCAAAGAGAGGGAGGAGAGATTATATTAGCAAAGAGATCAAGATCATGACGAGGAAAGCCACAGACAGCTGACCCAAACTACTGGGAACTCATCAAGTCTGGATTGACAACTTGGGAACCTGCATGGGACTGAACTAGGCCCTCTGAACATAAATGACAGTTGTGTGGTGTGGGCAGTTTGTGACGCCTTTGGCAGTGTGACCAGAACTTATCCCTAATGCATGAACTGACTTCTTGGAGCCCATGCCCTAAAGAGGGACACCTTGCTCAGCCTTGATACTGGGGGGAGGGGTTTGGTCTTCCCTCAACTTGATATGCCAGACAGCATTGTATCTCTGAGTAAGTGGGGGTAGTAGGAGATAAGTTGGGGTGACAAGGAAAGGGGAGGTGGGGAGACAGTGGTTGGCATGTAAAAAAACCTTTTAAATAAAAAAATCTTTTCTGTTTAAAAATATGGTTTAACTGAGGACTAATCAAACAGAAATTGTACTTCTTTAGAAAATAGGCCCCTTCCCCTTGCTCTTTCTTGGGTAAGAATTTACTCACCAATGAAGACATGGCTGGACCTCATTGTTCTCCTAGATGGATCTTTTCTAATTACAGGTCTATGAACCACTTGGATCTCCCTAAGTCTCCAGCTTCTCCTCCTCTGTCCTGAGACACCTGAGGTACAGCACCCTTTGCATCCCAATAGGGAACCTTTCCTGAAATCCTGGGTGAGGATTATGTGCCATTCTCCCTGTTCTAGAGAGCATTCGCCTCATTATCTGTGCCATAGACCTATATTACTATGGTGTTCTGTCTATTTCATTGCCATGACTACAGCACCCAAATTGTCTCTGCTCTGTGATGGCTGCTGCTCATGTCAGGCCCACAGGAAATAGCTTCGATGGAATATCCAGGCTTTTAGGGATTTTTCTTGGTGTCTCTCTTTTCCTTTCTCTTGCCTCCTCTGTCTATATTTCTCCTTTTCTTTTTAACCTCCCCCCTTAAAAATGCTCTCTTTCTGCTTGCCTATTCTAGTGAAGCACTTGTGTTCTTTAACCAAGAATGACATGGGAGGCTGGGGGGGGGGGTGTCAGGGAACAGCATCCTTGAGCTTGCTATGGACAGAGCATCCTGCTAAGTACTTTTCATGCATTATACCAGGTATGCTCAGCCTCATACTGTCTGTCTGACACATTTCCTTGTTCCTACTTTGTAGAGGAGGCTGAAGAGATCAAAAGATGTTTCCAAAGTCAGATGTCTAGGTAAGAGGTGGTCATGTCACTCCTTAAGTGCCAACTCTATACAAGATCATGTGAAAGTCCAGGGCCATAAAGGACACTTACTTTTTTTTTTTTTTTTTTTTTGTTAGTTAGGAAATTGAGCAGCATAAGAGCCTTCAGACATGCTCAGTGCAGGCTGGAGCACTTTGCCAGTCCCAACTATGTCACAGCTTGAGGAAAACTAATGCAAGTCAAATCATTCAGGAGGCTGTAGAGGAAGCAAGTGTAAGAAAGTACTGCTGAGTGCTGAGCTTGAGTGATAAGTGCTGGATGTGGATGTTCCTGTAATCCTTTCTTTAGTTACTGTTTGAACAGCTCCATGTCACATAGTTATTACTGTGTCTCTATATCAAAAGGTAAAGGCACTGTGGTACACGCCTGTAATCCCAGCACTTGGGATCAGAGGTACGAAGAACTCTGTGAGTTCCAGGCCACCCTGGTCTGCAGAGTTAGTTCCATTCAGAATTGTTACATAGAGAGACCTTGTCTCAAACAAACCAAAACAAGAAAAAAGAAATAGGGTGTCAAGTTCAAAACTGGAGCATCTGTTCCCAGAAACCAAGAAGTCAAGAAACAGAAATCCAAATGAGTATGTCTCTCTGAGTCCTGTTCCTATTCTCTGGGATATATAGGTCTCTAGAGTGGACACGACCCTAGATAAAAGAGGATTTTTTGTCTTGAGCATCATGTCCTGACATCAGAAATGAGAGGTTTGTTCAGCTTGGATATCATGAGATTCTTGCTCTTCTGCTTCTCAAATCTCTATGATTTAGTCACTATTCACAATACTTTATAAAAATATACTAGAATAAAATTATGGCTCCCTCCCAAATACATGAATCACTTTTGTTTGACATTCTTGGAAGCTATTCTCAGTAACCTCAAAGTGCCCATTTTTGAGAAGGTAGAATAGTCCATCCTATAATGTTGTTTAGTACAGAAAAAAGAATTCAGCTGAAAAGAAAAGCACACAATTCCATCTCCCATCTGCCTTGAGGAGAGTTTTCTGCCTGGCTATGGTCGCTTGTTGGTAACATGGGCTCATCATCATTCTGATAGATGTAGCAAGGTAGGGGTCTTGTGTTAACACCAGCTCTCCTCCCACCCAAATGCTGCAATGTGACAAACTCACAAAGGTGACCTCCCTACTTTGTCTGGATTTAGGACTGTAATCTTAGCTGCTGACAAGGTGCTTCAGCTACCCTCACAACTGGAATGCAGAGTCTTGCCAAACCCAGCTCTCTTGGTGGCTAACTTGGTTAGACAATGGAACATGAGAAGATGTACCATTCTATCTGGGCCTTCCCTTGAAGCTCGTACTCCAAGCCCAGGGAGAGAGGAAGACATGTTTTCAGCCAGCCTCGTGGGATCTATGGGGACAGAAACAACACACTCAAGCTGAACATGTCCAGTCACTAGATTTGCTAAAGTTGCCCACAAACACCCTTTTTGGAACACTATCTTGGGCCAACCCAGTTACTCCTATCCAGAGACCTGGATCCATCCTAGATTCTCCTCTCTGCCACCCGCCCCCCAGCTCCCTGCCTGGCTAATCAGTTATCCCAATTCTGCATTTTATGTTTGCCCACCATGTGAGCTCTCCCTGCAACTAACTCGCCTCTCTTAACCTCTGTCCTGGTCTTCTGATGTTTTTCTTTCTCCACTCCATCACCTCGTGTAATCATGGCAGCTTTTTCCTTTTCCAAGCCTGTCAATCAATCTCCATACCCTTTCACACCAAATCTGCTTGGTCATTTGGAAGTTAGGTGCTGTCCATGGCATAAGCCCATGAGGAGTTTCCCACTTCATCACCCACAGTCCCTCTTAGAATTAAAACCAGCGTCCAGATGCAAGAGTTTTCCTGACAACTTCTGTAATGTCTCTCCCTTTGTCCAAATACTGTCTTTTCATTACATAATGCCCAATGACACCTCTTCTACAAAGCCTTCCTGATCCAATAGTCTGCATTCTTTTCTCTGTGTCACACAAGATGTCTGTTTGCGGAAATCTAGGCAGAGCAGAAGAATATATTTTATATATATATACATACATATATATGTATATATATATATATGTATGTATATATATATATATCAGGCGCTTAGGCTTCAACCTTATGTTCATGTGCTCCTGTGGCATTCACAGTGGTAACTAACCCCCAGTATCTTCATCTATGAAATGGAGGATGATCATATCTCTTATATTTAGTGTGAGAATCAGAGATAGTATGTGGAAACCTATGACATAATACAATACACACAGTAGGTCGTTCATACACTTCAGGGATAGCTGTTATTAACCACACTTATTATTGTGACTACCTTCAAGTTGGTTGGTTATTAGTCAATACTCCGCACAGAGTCCTCATAGACCCTATGACCTGCTCTTAGGGGTAATAAATTGGGCTGAATGTGAACCCTACTCTGGGGAAGCTGAAGAGAGCCCAGAACGGTGACAGAGAACAGAGGTCCACGAGATCAACCTCATCAAAGGGCTGAAGCCCCTGCAAGGACCATACTGTTTGGTTAAAACAAAAGGCAGGGTTTCCTTGAGATCCTCACGCTCCCCTCCCTCCTGTGTTCCTCTGGGCTGCTTTTGCGGCCACACATGTTTCCGATGAATCTACATTCAAATGAATTTCAGCCGACAAATACTCGATACAGCTCTTTGGTGGGAGAGAATTCCATCAGAATGAGGTCATGGTTTGGCTACAGTAAAATTAAAAATAACCCAGAGCGCTCCCCACCCCTCCGTCCAGCCTGGCATCAACCCAGGGCGGTGCATTTGGGAACCATTATCGGGTTTATCAGGGTAACGTATCGCAGAAAACCTGCTTCTGTTTATAGACCATTTTATTATTCCGTTTTGACATTTCCCTTTTTTCTTCAACCCCTTTCCCCCCTAAGCAAATATCTATTAGACCGAGTTGAAATATGATCCAAGCAAATGTACTCTTTTTCAACTTCAGGCTAAAGCAGGTCTGACTAGAAGCAGAAATGCTTAAGTGAAAAGTTATGATTTACTTGCTTTCTAAAGGGAAACAGTGTCAGAAGGACAATTTTATGTGACAAGGGAACTTGTGCTCCGGCTAGTGGAGTTGTCCTGGGAAAGTATTGCAGCCTTTGAGGCCAAGTCTGGACCTCGAGCGCCCCCTATGGCAGAATGAAAACACTGTTCCGGAAGAACTCGATGGTGCAGAAGGTAACATTGGGTAGAGAATGCAGAGATATGTTTACACTCACCTCTTTTATCTTACTGTTGGGTAAACTGAGGTCCAGTAGCTTGTCTTTCGAGATAACTGTACAAGAACTTAGAGCAAGCTAGGGTTCACCTTGGTATGTGGAAGATGCCGGAGTGAGGAGCAATCGGGCCCCATGATTGTTGGAGATTTTATCTTATGATGCCTCAAGCATACACTCTACACATGGGATTATACTTTTTGCCCTGCCCAAGTCACATAGTTGTAGAAAGATTTAATGAAGAAGCAGATAGCAGGGCCAGTACTTGCCCCGCACTTGATATGTGCCGCCCACTATTGTAAGGAAGCATTGCCTTTACTCGTCTGCCATTCTGATTAATACTGCTAGTATCAACAGAGAGTTGATCTAAACGTGGAGTGTCCCATTCCAGAGCCTGTGTGTTATTTACTTTCTGTCACCAATTAAAGCAGCACCAAGATGTACAGGTGAAAGGTGAGATCAAGGACCGGACTATAGTAGAAACCCATGTTCCCATCACTGCTTCAGTGTCCTTTGCTAGGGCCAGTCAGTCCTCACTTCTGGAGGAGCTGGGGTATAGAAGGAAGATGGGAGGCTATTGGGCTGCCTTCCTGCCCTTTCTCTCAGGCATGGGGCAAGCATTATACTATGAAATGGAAAGATGGTTTGAATTCTCTGTGAATGCATCAAAGAAGAGACCTGAAAGGAATATGTGTTAGTGAGGGACCGCGGGCATGAGAGGCAGTGCCTTGCCTGCAGGTTGACACACTTAATAGCATTTCACGGGTGCTTGGCTGGAGGTGGGGAACCCCCTACACACACACACACACACACACACACACACACACACACACACACTACTGGTCAGCCTTTAGTATGTGTATCTGCCTCCTGTTTCCCCTATGACTTGTGATTATTCCCAGGCATTGCTACCTTTAGCCTGGCCTTCTCCCAAGACCTTAGAAAAAGTCCTCCCCTCTGCCTTTTTAAACCCTGGTTCTAGAGCCTGTCTGGTCTGGTCTGATGTGTGTGAGTGTGTGAATGTGTGTGTGTGTGTGTGTGTGTGTGTGTGTGCTACTGATTTTGATGTGTTTTGACATCTACATGAACCTATCAATGGCGTCCCAGGACTATTACCCCTGCCCAGAACACTTCATCAGGCACTCCACCCACCTGATCCTTCAGGGCTTGGTGAAAATGTTCTTCTAAGAGTCTCCTAGTTTATCATTCTAAATTAATCTCTCCCACAATGTTTGTGCTTTTTTATGCTTTGCATATATATATATATGTACACATATATATGGAAGGTATCAGTCACATTATTGTTAAAATATACTATTAAATATGGCCCATGATGAGAATTATGTCATTTGCCCACTTTAAACAATTACATTTCAGATGGCTATGAAGCACCTATAATATCTTCAACATTATTAATGGTAATTCTTACCTTTCATGGTAGTTTACTGATCCTGTCCTGGTCTACAAGTTCCAGGTTAGCAAATATTATATTCATTCTGTGCATCTGGAAGAGTCTCTTACTCACATTAACATGCTTCACTCATGTCTATAGAGTTAACAAACTGAATATAGAAATTAATTGGAAAAAAATTGCATCTGTACTGAACATGTCCAAATAGTTTTCTCCTTCCTCCCAAACATTGTATTTACATGATGTTTATATTTACTAGATATTTTAAGTAATCCAGAGATTATTTAAATACTTGAGATGTGCCTAAATTATATGCAAATGCCAGATCATTTTATATAAGGAAATTGGATTCTTATAAGATTTTTGAGTTCTTTAAGAGTACTGATATTACACTCCATCAGCCACCAGAAGATTAAGGGGGACATAGTGGTAATTTAAAAAAAAAAAAAAATAGGTTATTGAAAGTATCAATGAATTCTCCATTTCCTCCAGCACTCCTTTACCTTAATTGAAAGCAGTAAGTTCAGCAGTGGAAATTCATGCTGCATATAAAAATCACATGTGAATTCCAGTTCTACTTACTGGCTGTGAGATGCTGAGAAAGTGAACTTGCTTGAACTTCAATATTTTGAACTTTTAAATGAAGTTAGTAGTTAGATGAATAAATAAGGCAATTGGATAAGGAATAAAGACTGTATAAAATCCTGAGTATTTGGTATTATTGTGCCATATATCAGTCTACTGCTCCTTAACTTCAAATCTGTCTTTCATTATTTACTCTGAGATAATAGAGCAGAGACTTTGAACTGGGTTCCTTTTGCCAGCCTCTGCAATGTTCAGCTCCCCCAGTAGAGGGCGCATATGAAACACATCAAGAGCCTTGGTTCTCTAGGTTTTAGTTTGTTGCCTCAGGCTCAGGCTTTACAGGCAACGTTGTATTTAGCAGGAGACCTACTGGTTCTCATGACAGTTAAGTTTTGGTGGTCTCCATGTAGACAGTTTTCTCCTGCTCTGCAGCAGTAACTTCGGGGTAGACTCCCAGTGGGTCCCACAGGGCTTGCTTAAATTACAGCAGCTTTCGGACTTTTCAGTCAAGGCTTCTCTTCTTGACAACTTGAGACCACAGACACCTAAGAAGGGAAATTGCTGCATGCTAGACTATCTGTACTGTACTTGCGAAGTAGTACCGCGGGAAGGCTATTTCTTTTTTTGGCATTTTTCAACTATAATGCCAGGACTGCAAGGCTCAGTGTAGTGACTATGGTGGACTAGCTGTGACCCTAGGTAAGCCAGTGAATATCCCTGCCATCCAGCAGAGTGCAGAACACATACTCTGAAATGAGATGACCAACTTCTGGATAGAATTCTCTGCCTCTGAAATTGATTATTCTTTAGCTGTGCCTCACTGACGTTATGGCATCTTTATAAATAAGCCCTTCATTCCCTTATAGACTAATAGCTAATAATCCCTCACATTTAATTTATTCTTTCAAATCCCTGTATGGCTCAGTCTCCCAATAGGTCCCTGGCTTGTGAAGCATATTACTGTAGAAGGTCTCAGGAGACAATTACGTCAAAATGGAATTTGGAAGTTGCTTTGGGAATGTTTTTGTCTTGGGTGTTGTACTATGGCGTTGCTTGGCAATAGAAGGTAAGTTGCCAGCAGCCCCTGGTACACAATGGCAAAAACCTGTGGGTTGAATGTGAGAAGGTACCTTGAGAGCTCACTTGGCCGGTGTGCTTCACCACTATGTCAGCAATGGTGATGATGGGAACCACAGTACAGGCTGAGTCTTCTGAGTTAACTTGAACAATTCCAAAAGGAAAATGATAAGTTTTGACTTCCTCCCACATGCTACGGCCACATAATGTAGACCAAAGAGATCCTAAGACAACAAATAAGACAGAATATCTATTTATTTTCTGTAGCCACAGGGCTGATACTGCTAAAGTCAACACAAATTTATTTTGTGCATTGCTGAATTACAATGACAGTTGAGTCTAGAGATTTTCTAGTCTCTAACAGAAAAATTAAGGCATTTCATGGGAAAAGTTAGCAAAGCACTTCCTTCCAGTGATAAGAACTTGAGTCTAATCTTTACATCCCATACTTTGTTGTTGCTGTTGTTTTTTTTTAGCAAGTATCAGTGGCATGAATCTGTAATCCCTGTACTTGGGAAGCGGAGACAGGCAGATCCCTGGGGTTTCCTAGCTACCCAGCCTAGCCTACTTGGAGAGTTTCAGGACAAGAACAACTACACACACACACACACACACACACACACACACACACACACACACACACACACACACAGGGCAGTGCAAAAAGAATGACGGCTGAGTTGCCATCTACCTTGCACACACATAATATAAGTGCTCCTTCTATCCTTGGGAAATTGCAGTATTTGTCAGATAACTACGAGGGGTCCTTAGGAAATGGATTCAGATGAACACATCTCACTGTAACCAGTGCAGAAACTCATCAGAGATCAGAATAAAAATAATTAACAGGGCATCTAGTACTCTTTGATCTTCAAAGGGGGGGCACATTATTATATCTGACAATCAAACACGTGACAAAAACACTATTTATATTTTATCATAATAGTGTACAGTCACAGACTGTCATCCAATTTCTAGACATCAATCAGTTCACAAACTTAGAATCTACTAATTAAAGTCAAGACAGAACCTCAAACCATCCCTTTTCAGGATGTAAATCATTCTTCAGAAATCTCCAATGGTACCTATACTCAGACATCTTGACAATCGTTAGACCAGAAGTTTTCAACCTTTCAAATGCTGTAACCCTTTCATACAGTTCCTCCAATTTTGGTGACCCCACCAACCACATATTATTTTTGTTGCTACTTCATAACTGTAATATTGCCTCTACTATGGATCGTACTGTAAATATCTATGTTATTTGATGATCTCCCTGAAAGGGGGTCACAATCCATAGGTTGAGAACCTCTCTGTTAAGCACTAGCCTTTGGTTGATGCTGATTTTTTAGTTTCCCTAATAGTTGCAGTATCCTCTCATTTACAATGGTGTTTATAGTGGTCAGGTGGCATCTTAGCTTAAGATTGACCTTCACTGGACTTAGTTTGTCCAGGAACTGCCCTGTAGTTATTCCCCTCTTCTTGAATTCAAAATGTGACAACTTGGGGCTGGAGAGATGGTTCAGCTGTTAAGAGCACTTATAGCTCCTGTACAGGACCAGATTCAACTCCTGTACTACCAATTCCACCTGGTGGTTAGTAACTAACCATAATTTCAGTCCCAGGGGACTAATGCCCTATTCTGACCTATTCTTGACAGGTACCAAGTACAGAGATGGTCCATTATATATGCATTTAGGCAGAGCACTCACACATAAAATAAATAAATTTAATACTTAAAAAATGACAACTGACAAAATCTTGACCTTGGCTTTCTAACCCAAAGCATAAAGATGAATTTTGTAGGGAAAGCTAGGTAACACCTCTGGAACTTTCCCTCTTTGTCAAGATAGTAAATGAGACAGAGCACTGAATAATTGCAGAGATTAATGTCACCACTAAAGACCCAAAGAAGGAGACGAGGTGTTACCTACCATATGTTCATTCAACTCAGCCAAACTCTCAGCTAGTGCACATTCATCTAACTCAGCAGTTTCGCCTCCACAGAAGTCACGTGGGTCCTGGAGAAGTTCATTATGTAAATTTAGGCAGATGTGGATTGCAGTTTCAATCACTGTCTCTCAGGTGGCTTTGTTATTGAGGTGAATCAACATAGCTCCTAGCACATGATATAAAACTACCCTTAAAGACAATTCCTTTATCTGCCTATTGTAAGCACTGTTACCTGCATGGTCAAAAAGTACACTGTCATGGTTTTGTGCCAAGGCTATGTTTGCTCTACAGTCTGCCAAGTCACTTGACATTCAGCCAAACATTATATCAGTCTATTATATGGATGACTGTATTGATTAAATCTTAGATAAAGAAAGTAGTAAGTATTTTGGACATGTGAGTATGACATGTGAAAACTAGTGAGTAGACATATACTCTATAAAAAGTCTTGGCATACCTTGAACTTTTAACTACTTAGGCCCATGTGAAAATACCCACTGAAGGTAAAAAAGTTAATGGACTTCATGCTATGTCTGATGAATCGCGTGTAAAATTCAATGGGCCAATTCAGATTTTGGAAGCAGTATTTTTTGAGGACCTCTCTTTAGTCACCTGTAATGCTATAAGATTAAAGGTAGAAAATGCTAGAGAGTCATCAGCAAATTAACATTATAGTAATAATTTTCCAACGCTATTTTCTTATGATCCAACAAATCTAAGAATGTTTAATCAATAAATGCATTTTGTTCATTTTGTTGAGACAGAGTCTCTCCATGTAGCTCTGGCTGTCCTAGAACTCTCTATGTCAACCAGGCTGGTTTTGAACTCACAGGGATCTATCTCTCTCTGCCTCACCATTGATGGGATTAAAGGCCTGTATCATAACACCTGTGTCAGTGGATGAGAAAGAAGTTCTATGAAGCTTCTGAAAAGCACCCATCCCAAGATCACAGCAGTCTTGCAGAATTTGGGAGCAAGGCTTTGGTTTCAAGTGTGTGCCATTTTCCTTTTGAAAATGAGCTTCTGGCTTGCCACTGGATTCTGGTAGAAAGCAGGTTTATTTAGCCATGGGATGTTAGGTGAGCCTGAGATCTGAGCTTTCCATGGTCAGCTAAGTACTGCCTAGGACTGATGTACAACAGAAAGCTAATGGCAATAACAAAAGAAAATCATAATAGAAAAGGTTTGCACAGGTCTGGAGGGCACAAGTGTGCTACATGACTGGATGCTTCATACTCGAAAACACTCGGTTGCCTTGTTGCTTCTGTACTGTAATCAATGGCCATGATCAGTTGGACTATTTATTATGAGCAGTTAACTAAGGAAGAAAAAGTTCAGGTCCAGCTTATAGTCATGTCTGTGCCTTGTATTCAAACCACTCTTAAAGAGTGTGGCAGGGGCAGCATACTTCTTTCCCAGAAGTGATCCTGATGGATGATATTGAGGGAAACATTCCTGGTAGATATTGCTGAGAGCACTCTCTTGTTGTCCACTATGCTGGAAATGAGAATGACATGGGGGGTCACAAACAGCAGCTAATGGTTTGGCTGGGACAGGACTGAAATACTGGTGACAGGAAAGCTAGAGGACAAGGTCTGTGTATGTTCCTCTCTTACTTAACACAGAACATGAGGTGTGTCTCTCACATGGATTCCCAAGGAAAGAGTGTTTACAGTGGAGGAGCTTTTTATAACAGAATACAAGGGATCAAATGCAGAAAGAACGAAAAAAATAACTCACCTGGTTTCTAGTTTTAAAGAGTTCCCTGCCTGCCCAGAAGGGTGGAGAGGACCACGAGAAGCCAGAGGAGGCCTGTACTAGTGACAGGAATTTTATAAACATTCCCCTACCACTATAGTCATATAGCCCAGTCATTACCGCCCCAGATGATGTAATCTGTGTTATCAGGCAGCTGTGCTGTCCCAGCCTATGAACTGTGAGCTAGCAGGAGGAATTGATTTTGCACAACAAACTTCTCTTTCTACCTTAGGCATTTGTGATTCTCCTGGGGAGAAAGATACATGGATATCTGTGAAAACTAGATCCAAAAACATCTAGAAAAGCATCTGGCTTAGAGCTGGGGGCGGGAGATCATCTTCATAAACAGCCAGATCTGGGAGGCTCAAAGGAGAGTTCTTAGGAGCAAGAGCACAGAGAAGATGCTCATGAGATGGGAAGAAAAATAAGATGGGAGGCTGGCTGGCTTTAGGGAGGATGGCAATGGGTCATGGGCTAATGGCAAAGAGTAGTGGATCACGTGTCTGGGGGAGCTTGACACAGGACCTAGAGAGGCCACTGCCTCAAAAGACAGTAGCTTCCAATGTGTTAGGCTGTCATCCCAAGACTGTGGGGCCTACTCTCTGCTCCTGATATGGACCAAGTATGCTTCCATACTCTGCTTCCAAATATCTACACATCTACATGCTTTTTTGTGTTGTTATTTAGTGTCAACAAAATTAAGGCTCAAAAGACACAGAACCAACTGCTTCAACTATCCATGAACACAGCCCCTCTGTCAACTCTCCCATCATCTGAGATAGCTAAAATGGAAATTCCAATCCCTTTTTATGGGCTTTAGCTTTTTAAGACAGGGCCAATACCCATGTCAATGACTTAAACTCACCGTGGCAGAATTTTGACGAGATTTCTCCACCTCTTGCCCAGGGGTTTTTATCAAGAAATTTAGCTTAGCCTTTGGGCTATCATTTCCTTTGAGGAAGCTTGCTTTCCTTTCCAGAAGGAGATGAAACAATACTGTGTGTTGGGAATTACTATCTAGTTCTGGGAATGCAGAAGTCTATCTTCCATATCCTTCAGATTTCAGACTCTGCAAAAATGTTCCATGTGGGAAGCAATGACTTCAGACCACCCTGCTCTTCCAAAGTAGTGACATGAACATGGGATGAGAAATAAGAGTGAGTTGGCACTTCAATGGATAGATGAATAAGACCAGAAAAGCATATCTGAAATCAAACAATATAAGGTTAAAAAGGACATTTTTTTGTCTAAATATAAGATCACTAAAAAAATAATCAGTGTCATTTAATTAATCAGTATCTCTTTAGAAATAGGCTCCCTACTAGTAGAATTAACAGACATCAACAGGGTGATCTTCCCCTCTAAATGCCATAAAAATGATTTCCTCCCCTGAAGTACATGTCAAACTGTCATTATCTGGATTTATGTTGGTTAAGATGTGATGTAGATGGGTGGTGGCTACTTTGGACAGCATTATTCCACATATCTAAGTGAGGACCAAAATCTTTTTTCTTACAATCCCACTTCTGCCTTTCATGGATAATACATTTCTACCCACTAGAATTTTAAGCTTTTTTCTTTGGTACAGATAGGTGGAGGGGGGGCAGGGAGACAAGAGAAGATACACAAAGCCCAGGTGACTGCCACAAGCCTAAATTGGATATGTCATTAATGATAAAATAAAGATGAAATATTCCTTATTATTTGTGAGTTTTTTAAATCACCAGAACATTTAATCACAGCTATAAAAGTTGTCACCAAAATGACCTATCATAATATGAACATAAAAAGATTAAGAGGACTCATGACGTCTTCATTACTTAATTAACATTTCTTAGTTTAATGATGTGTTACTGTGATAGATTCACTAAATACCATATGTCTTATAGGTTACAAATGAAAACCTCCAAATAAAGTGATATATAAAAAATAGTGTTCTTGTTCATTTGCTCATCCCTCACTCACTTATTCAGTCACCCATTCCATTCATTTATTCCTTTGTACAGTGTGCTCATCATTTAATATAACACATATGCACCATCAACATTCCAAAGATAGTGAGTGAAACTCAATCAGCATCATTGCTCACATTCATAGCCTACTATGGCGCTCAGCCACAGCACACCCAATGGAAGCAAGTCACACCTTCCTAAGGATATGGTGGCATCATAGATACTATCTGACGTATTTGGATGAACTATCCTGCATAGGTGACAACTGATTGAGGTTGGGCTGAGCCTGAGGTGTGAGAATGAAGATGATTTGATGTCTGTCTTCCACTATCACTTTCTTGTAGTCACATCTCATGGATTTCAAGGGCAGTTTAGAACATTCATGAGAAAAGTCCAGCTTAGCTCTTGATGCAGGCAAAAGCAACAACATGGGCTCTTGTAGAAAAAGGGGCCAGAAGCAGGAATCCAGAAGCAGAAGGAAGAAAAGGAAGGAAGGAAGGAGAACAAAGGGAGGGAAGGAGAGAGGGGGAGAGAGAGAGACAACAACCCCATGGTAATTAGTTCTGACCATGAGCTCTCCTTCTCTTCCACTATTGTGGAAGTTTGCAGTCATATTTTGCATAGGGCTGTTCCAGTAGCTATAAATTTGATGGCAGTAGTCCATAGAATCTAGGTATGCAGAATGCTGTGCCACACAGGCTTGTCTAAGCACATGCTGTGTTGTTCGTGCACCCAAATCACCTAACAATGCATTCTCAGAAAGCATCCCTGGCATTAACTAGAGCATGTCTGAATTTCAGCTGATGTGAAAGTTGCCTGTACGATCTGGATGAATCACGACAGCTTTCAGTTATCCAATGCTAGTGGTTGAAGCCACTGTTTCCCAACCATCCATTCACATCTCCTCACAGCCCCAGGAATCCATTGCTTTTCTTTACTGCCTGATATATGAAGTCCAAGGACCCGAGTTCAAGGATACTCAAGTTTATAGCAGCTGCCTCATATTAGCATTGTCAGAAGACCAGGGGATGAATGAAGGGAACAAACTGGAGGCTCAGTGAGGAGAACAATCAAACTCAGTCACTTCTCACCACCTCCCTGGTCATTGAGATAGGGTCTCTACTGAACATAAAGGTCACCGATTTGGCTAGACTGGCTGGCCTGCAAGCCCATGGGATACACCCATGCTTCCTTCCTCCAGGGATGCTATGCATGGCTTTCTATGTGACGGTTGAAAATCTGAACTTAAGGCCTCATTCCTTCATAACAGGCACTTCATTGAGTCTTTTCCCCAGCCTCCAGGGGTCTGTTTTCAAGAGACTCAGGATCTGTGAAGAATAGTCTAGTCAAAAATAAATAAATAAAAATAAATAAGCAAATAAATAAGCAAATAAGCAAATAAATAAATAAATAAATAAATAAATAAATAAAAGATCACATCTAGCCCTATGAGAGGCAGGGTAGAAATTCTGATAGTAACCAACCATTTTTCTTTAACTCTGTATATTTTAGTTTCTAGTATTCATGACACGCTTTCAATCAAACCATGGAAGTTTCACCCTAGTGTATTTAAGAGCTCCGGGATTACAGCATTTATTTCCTCAGCAGGAGCACCAGAGAACACCCAAGAGCATGGGCTCTAGATTAGGGGAGTAAAGGTCTAAATCCTTGACCAGGAGATTTGGGTCAATGAATCCAACCTGTCTGTGCTTTAGTTTCTCCATCATCCAATGAGTAAAGTACTGTGGCCTACTGGTGGTCACAACGTGAACAGTAACTGGGACAAAATCTGTGAAGTTTTTGAGAGTGTAGATGTGGTAATCAGCCATGGCAATTCATTCCCCTGGCACATTGACTGAGAGCCCATACTCTGGAGCTGGGCTTCCATTAGAATTTCAGAACTGTCGCTCACAGCTCTAAGTATCTGGACATTAAGACCTCAGTGGTATTTTTTGAAGTGGGTAAGACTTTATTCCAGGAGTGGGGGAGGGTTGCTACACGGACTTCAAAGAATACTGCAATGAGGTGTGGTGGTAGTGAGAGAAATCGGAGATGGCAAAGAAATAGAAAGAGCAGGACAAGCAAGATTCACAGAGAGGGACCAAGAAGGAGTTGGTTCCACAAAACAACCAAAAGGAAAAGTTGGTAGAGGGTCTGGCTAAATTAACCTGCTGAATTCTTACTCAACATAGACCAGTGTAATCAGACATCTCCTTGAGTTTGGAGAACCAAGACAAGATTATTTATCAATAGTAATTAGACAGCAAGGATAATTATTATTTTTTTTTTTTAGAAATACACGTTTATTGCTCTATACTCAGGAAAGAAAATATTTTTTAAAGTCTAAGAGAAATCAGGAAACCCAGAACTATCTGCCTCTGTTTTTCTGGCAATACAGCATCATGATAACCATACAACAGAGATAAGTACCTTCCAAGTCACTTTGGGAAATAGCTTTTTGTTGTTGTTGTTTCTGGATAGAAAAGGATAAGTTCTGATTAAAGTAAGTTTGCATGGTTCTTGCTGAAACTGAGTAATATACAGACAGCAGTCCAAATGCCAGGTTTTCTCCTCTGTACAAATGGTGAAGATCTTGTAATGGAAGAGATCATGAAGCAAAGCTAATACCTGTAATTTATTTACTTGGTCTGCCTTCTAGCCAGTGCTGTGTCACTCTAGTCATTAACCACTGGATCCCTCTTTACAAGTCACCCACTAATTCTGCACCAGAATAACTATGGGGAAACCAAAGTCTGACCATGTGCCCTTTTTACCAAATACTCATGGCTGGTCATGGTGCTGAGTACTCAACAGGACACTTATATATTATCCCTTCCAAGGCTCATGGAATGCATTGGTAAAATGAATGGAAAAGCTAGGCAATAGGGAGGAGAACCATGAAATCCTAGGCATGACACAGCTGTGACACTTATGAACTCACAACAATTGCAGTTTTCTGCATGGGTCTTACAGAAGAACAAGGCACAGAAACATTGTCACAGATTGGGGAAAGACTTCTGGATGTCCACCCTGTCTAGGGGAGCTACTGGTGGAAAGGAAGTCAATGACTTCAGTGGTGTAAACACTAGAGAGTTACCTATGTTCCAATATACCTTCACATCCATGCCCATGAGAGTGGCCCTGGATAAACCCAGAGGGTCACAAAGCAAGTGGCAGGGGTGGGGGGGGAGAGGAGGGGGAAGGGAGGAGGAGAAGACAAAGAAGAGATGGTAAAAGGATTGGTATAACCAGATGCATTTTATACACATGGGAAAATGTTTAAGACTAACTTAATCAATAAAAATATTTCCACATCTCCCCCTCAGCTCTTTCTACATCATAGTTCTCACCCTGTGAGTTATGAGCCCTATGGTGTTGAACAACCTTTAAACAGGAGTCACATATCAGATATCCTGCATATCAGATATTAACATTACAGTTTATAACAGCACAATTACAGTTATGAAGTATCAATAAAAATGGTTTTTTGGTTGGGGTCACCACACATTAGGATCTGTACTAAAGGGTCACAGCATGAGGAAGGCTGAGAACCATTGTCCTAAGTTCTTGTCTAGCCTTGATTCTAACTGAGTCCCCATCATTTATTTTCTCCCTCATTCTCAAAGAAACCTGGAACTAAGAAGGCCATCCACAGATGCCTGTCCCTGCAGGGGTCATGCCTCCCTGCTTTATCCATGCTGATGCCTCTACTATCAGTAACAGTACTCCTTTATTCTTGTCTTTTGAATATCTTCCCCTTGTCCTCACTGCTGAGCTCTGTAGTCAACACAAGGGAAAATCTTGTTCTTTGCCTGAACCTGACCCTAACTAGGCCACTTTTTCCATCCTTCCTATTACATTACTTAGCATTCAAATCTGTCATGACAATTTGCACATAGAATCATATTTTATAGCCCTCCCTCAAAATATGGAAAGTCTCTGACTTTCATAAGCATGCTATTTATGATTTTCTAGTGGACAAGATGACTCACTTTATCATGCATGTACAGGTGACAGAGTTTGAGGGGAACCAGAAAGGATGCTCTTCTGAGTACTTCCTTCCTTTGTCCTGGGTCAAGGATCTTCCCCTATATGCACATGAATTCAGAGATGCTAGTTTGATACTCTCTGAGAGAGTGTCCAGACTTCTACAGAGGGTTGAGTCATAGAGCTACTTTGAGATTGGGAGGGAAGTAAATTGCACATAGTTTAAGTCAACACGTCACACATGGCTGCCTCTCAAGTCCCTTAACTCGGTCCAAGGGTAGAATGGGATATTTATTAAAAACACCGGCAAAGTCTATCAAATTGAGACCTTTCATATTTGTAATTCTTACCATCTGTTACATCTTATATTACACAAGATCCCCAATTACCAGTAGCCGTGTTAATCCATCATCTGTCTTAGATATTTCTGAATGTTCTTTATATATTTGACTCGGCTCCCTTTTCTGTTTTTATGAGCATATGCTCTCTGCTTGCCACAATTAATTTTATGCTGGCTTTGTCAAGTTGTGGGACTATCCAAAATCTTTTGGGAATGGTTTATTCAGAACCAGAATAGTATGCGATAGCAATTTATACTGAAACAACAACAAAACAGCAAGGAGTCTGTTAAAGAGAGGAAATCAGTTTTCTTCATCAGACATAGCAGGTATAATTCTCTTACAGGGTGGCCATCTCTACCAAGATTAGAGGCTGATGTAGGCAGTGAGTGTTATTATGTGTACTAGTAGCAAGGGAGATGCTACATTTCCAAGTCACTAATGCTGCTTATTTCTAAATTTATTTATCCTATGTGGTCTTGATTAATTAACTCAATATCTAACTTCAAATATGAAATAGTCATTTACTCTTCAAGTTCAAGCCAAATATAAAGAAATTATTAATCAAGAGCCATTGAAATGGTAGGAAGAGAAGGCTAACTCCCAAAAATTGTCCTTTGACCTCAAAAATGCACACACACACTCATACACACACTAAATAAGTAGAATAAAAATTACCAGTCAAATAAATATAATTATTTGCTACTTGTTAAATAAGAAATTATGGGTATGTGTACATTGCTGGTGTAAGTTTCAAATGGGATGACTTTGGAAAATAGTCTGATGGTTTCTTAGGAAATCAAAATACATCATCCAGCCACACTACTTACAGATAAGCCAGGCATATTGCCACCCAGAAATTTTCTGGTACCTGAATGAGCAGATGAACTAAATACAGCCAGACAAAAAGAAACCCACAGTGTGGAATTCTGTTTATAAAAGTTGTGGCCACAACAAAGGAACCCACAGCAACAGCACACACCCATTCTGCTGGGGGAGTGGGGTGAGCGGGAAAGGGAGGAGGACAAGAGTAGACCGAGGAGATTCAGGGGTAATGCAAATGCCTATTATGTATAGTGTGCATAACGCTATTTGTAATGCTATTATGTATAGTGTTTCACAGTATGTGCGTATTTGTATGTGTCAAAATGAACACAGACACTGTAAATACATTCAGTCTATTGTGTATCAACTAGACCTCGAAAAATCTGTTTGAGAACTAAAATGGTTAAATTAATAACATGAACCTCCCCTCAAGTTTAGGTATTTTGTGTGTGTGTGTGTACTTAGCTTCATACCCTTGTATCTGTATGTATATATACACTGCCTTGCAAAGGTGCTTATTTTATATTTTATGTGAAAAACCAACATATAAATTATTTATAGCATGACCTTATTTTCCCAAGATAAAAAACTTTCTGCTCTATGGAGCCAGCAAAAATAATGTTTAAAAGCATGCCAAAATATTTAAAGTAAAAGATTTAAAGATGTATATTAGGGGAAATAGTTATTTTTATTTTTTAAGAACTTATTCTCCATACATCACTTCAGTTAAACATAAAGCTACATGTTGCAGGCTGGGGAGCCTCAGGAGAGTCTTTAGTAAGGGTTCCCCCTGGTCCTGTGGTTAGTCCTTTCTCAGCCTCATTTATTCAACTAGTACCTACTCATTGTTTACTGACTTCAAAACTGTTTCCCCTGGGGGGGGGCACTAAGGGCAGGGTTTCTATCTCAGGCTAGCAGCAAATTCTGTGCAGCTAAGGATGAGCTTAAAATTCTTTTGTGTAAGTGTGCATGTTTGTGTGTGTGTTTATGTTGGTAAACCTATGTGGACAGAAAAGCATGCATGCATATATCTGTATGCATGCTCATTTGGAAACCAAAGACCAACCTTCAGTATTATCCCTTAGAAGCTGTCTCACTATCTCTTCTTAAGACATCATCTCTCACTGGGACCTGAGGCTATTGTAGAGATGAGACTGATTCATCTCCCAGGTGTTGGGATAACAAGTGTGGGCCATTACATCTGGCTTTTTGTGTGGGCATTGGTGATCAAACTCACATGCTCATGCACTCCACCCACTGAGCTAGGTCTCTAGCTCCAATTGTCCCAAAATGTTGAAGATGTTTGAATTTTGTGAGTCAATGATGATAAAATTTCTCTAAATAAGTGCCCATTCCATAATGAAAGCAGATAACCTTATCTACCAACATGTTTACATTTGTCTTCGTTACTGTGAACAATCTCTACCTTCTTAGGAGATCAAAATGCTATTCCACTTGCCAAATATGTCTCTATGTCATATAACCATGATTAACTGAACTGGGATGCTGTGATACATCACGGTTGTAGAGTTTAGCAATTCTGGCATCTTGAGAGCCTAGAGTGTGGTCCAGAGAACCATCAGCATTTAAGGATTGCTTCCTTATTTTTATACTTAGAATTTGGTTATATTGAGGAATTCAGTGGTACACATCTGTGACTGGAATCCTCATTCTCCTTTTGTCTAAGTATGTCATTAAATAATAACTCATATCAGAGGCTTTAGCTTAAATGTCTTGAATAAATGTTTCTATTAGAATGTTCTGTTGACATTTATGGATCTTGGGAAATTTACCTAAGAAACTAGAGATAAGAAGGTCCAATATCAGGAGTTATAATGGGTCAGAGGTTCTAAGTGGCCTGAAGCATGACTATTCTATTTGTACTCACTCTTCTGAGAACACAATGAGATTCTGGTCCCAGGCTGACATAGACCAACTGAGGTTCATGGCAAAAGGTTTATCATACTGCTCAGTACCTTCACAAGAGTTTCAAACTTTCCATAGAAGTCTTGGACCAACGTGCTTGTTAGTGAACTGACAATCAGAGGAAGCATGGCTGGTAGAGCTGCAGTGTACATAAGTAAAGGACATTACTTTGTTGTCAGTGGCATGACGTGGATTTCAGCTGTAGGTGACATGAGAAAATTCATTCTACTATGATCTAGAACATATTGTGAGATACAAATCTAGAGATTTAGATCTATCAAAATAAGATTATGTGCAGACATTTCTTTTCAGGAATCTATTTTGTTTGGTAAAAAAGAAACTTAAAACTTAAGATGAATATTGGCATATAAAACAATATCTTTTAAATATTGTATATGAATACATATATACATGTCTATGTACATACAGATAGATAATAGAAAGATAAAGCTTCATTTTGATAGGACCAAGAATATTGTGCATAGTTTAATATCTAAATATCTACATATCTCTATCTCTATCTATCTCTCCATCTCTCCATCTATCCATCCATCCATCCATCCACCCACCCATCCTGGCTACTTTTATGCCAACATGACACAAGCTAGAGTCTTTTGAGAGGATAAAACTTGAACTGAGAAAATTTTCCATTAGTTCCAGCTGTTGGGCTTTTTTAAAATTTGTAATTGATGTGTGAGGGCCCAGCCTACTGTGGGTGGTACCATACCTGGGCTAGTGGTCATAGGTTCTATAAGAAAACAGACTGAGCAAGCCATGGAGAGCAAGCCAATAAGCAGCTCACCTCCATGGCCTCTGTATCAGCTCCTGTCTCCAGATCCCAGCCCTGCTTGAGCTAAAGTGTGGACTTCCCCTAAAGATGGACTATGATCTGGAAGAGTAAACCAAATCAACACATTCCTTGTTATGTTATTTTGGTCATTGTGTTTAATCACAGGAATAGTAACCCTGACAATATAAATCATGACAATCAAAGGTGAAGTTTCAATTTGAGTATTCATATACAACATAAAGGAGGGGTAAGAGTGAAACACAAATTTTAGTTGTTATTAGATGAAAAACTCAAAGTCAGATATTGGGGGAAAGGCTGGAATATCAGAAAGAGAAAACAGACCACTATCAATTCTCACCCAGCCAACTTCTCAGGGTAAAAGCTATCTTCCAGAGTCCTCAGCCTGGCTCATTGTTTCTACAGAATATCACAGTCTTCCTATGCCTCTTTAAATATCTTCTTTGCCCAGTTGTTTTACTTCCAGGTTCAACACTGCATCATAATTCTAGTGTTAAGATTAAAGGTGTGTGCTACTACTGTTTGGTAGTTAGGCCTTGAACTTATAGAAACAGAAATATCTGTCTCTGGAGTTATGGGACTAAAGGCATAAGTCACCACTCTCTGACCCTCCAGGCTTGACTGTGGATAGATCTGTTCTCTGATATTCTGGACTGATTTTATTAAATATAAAATATATCACCACATAACAGGGAGGGAGAGGAAGAGAGAAGGAGGAGGAGAAAGAGGGAGAGGGAGGGAGAGAGAGAGAGAGAAAGAGAGAGAGAGAGAGAGAGAGAGAGAGAGAGAGAGAGAGAGAGAGAACACCTAATTTTGCTTAGGTGGCTCATATAAAGCTTCAAAGAAGACATCTGAGCAATGCACTCAAGATGACTGGGCCTCTAGTAGCAGATGAGGGAAATAGAACACCAGGCAGGAAGAAGTAGCACATAAAATAGGAAAAAAAAATTGATGGACACTAGAACACTGGGAATGGCTTTTTAGCATAGGAGAGTGGAATAGCATCTATGACATACAGTGAATGAAATGGAAGAATGGAAGGAGCTTAGACAGTTTGCCTATTAGAAGGTCTTATGTCTCAAACTCCCAGGTTTGCCTTTGTATTGTTCCTGTTGAATGATAATGGACATGAGATATAAATGATGTTCTGTGAAATGCAAAAGAATTTTATAGACAAATGCGTCTGAGAATTGCTAACTATTATTTTGTCAACTCGTGTGGAAATTTGTAATCTATGGGGAAAAATCAGATAGCAAAATTAATAGTTAGATAATGTCTTTAAATTTTGTATGACCAACATTGGGTAGTTATCATTCATTCCCTGGGGAGATGCCAGTGCTTATCGTTACCAACATAGTTCAAGAAACTTGCTAAAGAAAGACATATGATCAAATACATGCCAAAACAAAGTGACTGCTGTGTACAGAAGACTGGTAGACGGACAGTGTAACCTAGCAACCCTGGGGAAGATGTGAGAAACGATGAAGTAAATAAAATAGACTGAGGAGAAGGTGATATGTTTCGAGACTCTTTAGAAAGCATATATGTTATGCTCTGTGATCTCATAAGTAAAAGGTATAGAGCTTAAGAATAAATATCTGTGCTGCACAGAATTTAGTGGTCAAGACTGGAGGCTCATGAATTTGGGACCAGCTTTAGATACACAGAAATTCTGGACTGTACAAAGAGACTTTGTCCCAAAAGACAAAGAAAGAGGAAAAAGAAGAAGAAAGGATAAACAGCCATGTCTTTACTTTTTCCTTCCTCCTTTCTCTCCCCTTCTCCCCCTTCTCTCTTTTCATTCTTTCTTTCGTTTTTGGTTTTTTGAGACAGAATTTCCCTGTGTAGCCTTAGGTGTCCTGGAACTCACTTTGTAGACCAGGCTGGCCTTGAAGTCACAGAGACCCACCTGCCTTTATCTCCCAGAGTCCTGGGATTAAAGGCATGCACCACCATTGCCCGGCTAAGTTTATCTTATTTCAAAACACCATAAATATGGAAAATCCAGCATGTCCTAACTGCTTTCCATCCTGTTTAATACTTAGAAGTCCCAAGAAAAAGGAGAAGAAGAAGAAGAGGAAGAAGAAGAAGAAGAAGAAGAAGAAGAAGAAGAAGAAGAAGAAGAAGAAGAAGAAGAAGAAAGCCTTGACAGTTACTCAGTGGGCTTACCTTTTAAAGTTACAGATCCTTAATGTCTAGAGTTCTAAAGACAAACTTCAAATAGTCAACAAGGCTTGGTAAATCATATTCAGATGCCATGCATTTTTAGAACAATTGCCTGGACTGCTATCCAAGGTGCTGAACTAAGTTCTGCAGCTACTGAAAGCTCTAGTTTCATTTTTGTTGCTGTGATAAAAAAAGAAAAAGAAACAACAGCAACAAAAAACAAACCAAACAAAACTCTAATAATAATTAGCTTAGTAGAAAACAGTTTTTTTTTTCAGTTTACAATTATAGGCCACAGTCCTTTTGTGTGGGAATTCAAGGTTGTAGAGACTGCACCACATCCATAGTCAAGAATGGGAAAAATGGGTATGTGCATGTTTATTTGATTATGCTCAACTCCATTTCTCCATTCCTATACAATTTGGGACACCATGTCTATGGAATGGTGCCACTCAGAGTGGGCTGTGTCTTCCTATGTCTTCTTTATTGATCAAGATAGTCCCTCATGGATACAGCCACAAGACAACTCAGTGTAGACACTCCATTCTTGAGACTTCCTGAATGACTCTGGATTGTGTCAGGTTGACCAATCTATCTTCAATGTAGACACTCCATCATCAAGACTCTTCCTGAATGACTCTGGGTTATGTCAGGTTGATCAATCTATCCTGTGCTGAGTTGATTTGTTGCCCTTGGGTCTTCTGGTTGTGTCAAACTCAGCATTTTCACCAAAGAGCAGCTTCATGTCAGATGAAGCAAGACACCATCTGCTTAGTGCTCTGGCTGCCTGCACTCCAGGTCTAGCTGTCCCGACATTTGGTCAAGAGCCGCCTGTTTCCTGCTTTGGATTCTTGGCAGATTTGCCATAAGATGCAAACTCTCTGTGTCTAGAGAGGTTAAGATATCCTGACAATAAGTAACTAATCCTTCCAGAAATAAAATTGTCTCCCAAAGGGAGCAGATAATTTCTGTCTGTGAATGTCTACTAATCTGGATAAACTAATTCTCACAGATTCATTTCAGCACACCTGGGTTTCAGGACCCAAGCTGTCAGGAAGCTTCTATTGGCCAAAGGCATATATTAAACTTGGCTGTCTGAGAGGCCTATTCTTTGTTCCTAGGAACTTAAGACACAGTGAATACAGGAAATATATACTTCCAAGTGCTGGACAGTAGTCTCTCTCTAGTAGAAAATAATTTAAATGCAGTAACAATTCATAAGAGAATATTTAGCATTCTGTAAGGGTGGGGGAAGCTCCATGGAGAAAAGATTTAGCCTTGGCCATCAGGCAGATTTCAAACATACACAAAGAAAGATGGTATGCCTGATGTCATCATCATGGGGGTACAGTGTACTCTGCACATTTGAAAGATGGGAAATACCTAGTTTTACTGAGAGTCCCTTACCTTGACCTATTTCATTCTTTATATCTATGTTTATATATAACACCACCAACCACATACCTTCCACAAAGTGGTCAGAGGCCTTTGACCAAACAAAGGAAGACATATCTTTTTCAAATGTACTCTTGTTTAAAGGGAGTACTTTAATATCCTCCCCCAAGTACTTTAATATTTATTTTTTAAAAAGTTCAAAATGGAAGAGAGCTACTGAGACTTTTTATCCCTCAAATCAAACCCAGACACTATTAGGAACTGTAGGGTAGTCATTGAAATATATCCCTCACCTTGAAACAAAACCAGCTGTGGGGCAAACAAAGAGAACCAAAAAGTGACCTTCCAGAAAGGGAAGGTAGAGAGGAAGAAGCTTCCAGAAAGCATGAGGTTTGATGGTTTCACTGTAAGTTTGCACAGAGAAAATATTTTAAGGGGTTTCTAAAAATTGTTCACTTAAGAAAAATCATTACTAAATTCTGAGATTTATCTAGAATCCTACACAACACAATTTCAAAGGGTAGTCTGTAGCTGCATTTTACAGATCTTGTATCCAGAAATTGCTGCATTTCCATACCTTTGGGAATGATAAGGAGGCAACAGAACAGCCATAGCAGGAAAAGCAGTCTCACCAGATTAGATATGACAAGGGAACAGCTCTCTACTCTGGAGAACAACTTTGCAATGCCTATACCTTCTATTTACTGTGTCACCACGTGGGTCAGAAGAGTGAAGCTTTTCACTGGTTTCACCTGGACTTGGGCATGGGAACAATGTATCTAATGAATACAGTTCAAATAAGTTCATCAACATTATTTATCTGTAATGATCTTAACTAGCACACATATACTTTACCCCCCCCACATTCTCATAACTTATTTAACAGACACGTACATATATACTCATATGCCCCCAATCCTCCTTTCCTGTTTAGCTTTTTCAAGCCTTTGTCCACTTATAATTTAACCACTTATATCAATTTACAGAAAATCCCTTATCTCCATCCTTTTCATCCCCAAATCAACCTAAGTGTCATGGCTGTCTTTTCACAGGCTGTAATAAAAAGTCCCTCCGGGAAACTCAAATTCACTGAACACACATACAATAAGATCTCTGGCTTCAGAAGTGCAGATTAAAAATGACACCCTGGGAAAGCATCAGTGCTGAAGAATTAAAAGAACCATTTTATTGCTTTTGCTTCTGTTGTCTGAATAAATAAATTTATACAGCGGAGGTTTTTTTTTCCACCAATTTTTCCAAATTCATGAAATGCTATGGCATTCAAAAGAATGAAAAAGCAATTATTAGAGTCTTTTAGCATCCTTGGGCAAGCAGCCCTCCTACATCTTAAGGTACCAGTCTAGGTTTTCTTACTCATCTTCTTAATATAATAGAGGTCCTTGTTAAAATGCGTATGGGACTGGGGATTCCAAAAGCAGGCCTTTGGGGATTTACATGCCATGTTTGAAGAAAGAAACTATAGTGGGAATAGAGGAAGAACAAATAGCTTCCTCACAGCAGGCTAAGTGGGCCACTATGCTGTACCACCCATTTTACCCTGTGCACCATATAAAAGCATGATTTTAAATTATGTATGTACCAAACTTTAATTTTCATTTCACACTCAAAAGTTCTGTACAAAAAGAGGCAATGCAGGCAAAAAAAAATTACATTGACTTCGGCAAACAACACATGACAACGTCAAAGCCCCTTCCTTCTAATGTGTGACCATCTTTACAGGTGTGCTGTGACAATGGAGTTCTGAAGGCTAGGGCTGGTGAAGATAAAATTTCAATGTTAGTTATTAATATATAGAACATTTGAGAGATGCCTACTATATGATATTGAATGAGAAGTCTGAACTCTACTCACAATTGGATCCCTAGAATGGGTAGGTTTCATCTTGCTCCTGAAGAAGTATGAATTAATTTTGACTTAATTCAGATGACGTCTCAAAAACTTAGGCTTGCCATTTATGTTTGACATAACTGTGATAACCAAGATTGTATGTTTATGTTGACAAGGAATGCATTAACTAAGTATTAAAACACACCCAAGACTTTCTTCATGGTTTTTAGCTAATATTCTGGCTCTATTTATCACAAATAAAAAGTATCCATTTCCACCAAGCTTTTGCTATGAATGCCTAGGTGAACAAAAGAGGAGTTACTATGTCCAAAGTAGCAACATGTCTGAGAAACATCATTTTTATCTTTTTTCTTTCCTCAAATTAAATATCGGAATTATATAAAACACCTTATTTTATAACTATGAGACATCAGTTATGAAGCATTATTAACACTTACATGATCCCTACTACTTTCCCCAAATCGGCCATGACTGCTGGATACATGTGCATGTAACACAAAAAAAGGGGAAGAAAACCAAATTGTTCAAGGATTCCTGATGCCTACTGGACAGACTGTTAAGAGAATTGGTCTCCCACAACAGTTCTGGAGCTGACTCAAGGCCCACTCCCTGTTAGTGATCACAGACACACACTCAACTTCTCCTCTTGGTGATCTGAGGCAATTATTCAGAACCTGGGCTTCTCAAAATTCAAGTCCAGTTGAGTTTCATCTTGGAGACAGTGGACCAACTAGATTGAAGCAGACTGACAGTACCCATACACATTTGGTCCCATTGTATAGAAAGTCTAACTAAAAGTTACAAATGTCCTCAACTCTGTGTATGTGTGTGTGTGCATGCATACACGTGCATGTATAATCCAACAGATAATCTCTAATGTTTTCTTATGCAGCCAGCTGAGAGGCAGCTATGGTATAGATACGTGGCTTGGGTTCATGGCTCAGGTCTGTGTCTAAGAGCCCAAGAGAAACTGGGCTGTCATTTCCTCTTTGAAATCTTAATCTCCTCTCCAGAGGAAAGGGCAAATGGACACTTGCTCATTATTAGTGTGGATCTCTGCCCTTGTAGGCTTGACAGTTGCCCAAATGAGCATTGCCTATGGCTGCCAAATAGAACATCCCTAAAGCTAGACATTGGAGAATGACTCATCCCACATGATCACATTTTATGGCTTCCTCTGGATCTCAAAATTCCTAGGTTTGACGAGGTCACAGGAACCATCTAACCTAATTCTATTCTGGTGAGAACACCTACAACAGTCATGTGGCTGTACTTATTCTGCTAGTACAGGGACAAGGCTTTCTTCTCTCTGTTCACTACACCAACAAATAGACTGGGGAACCGGTTCTCCCATTTGTTTGCATTACTTTGTTGAAACAAACCAAGTATCTCCTTTCTTGGAGGACTCAATAGAATGCTGGATGGCCACCTGTCTGGAAGTGTTGGTATTTCACAGTTCCTCTCCTGGAATGTTACAAACCAAATACCATTCCCCAATCATCCTAGACTTGACTTCCAGAATTATCATTCATTGGCTGTCTGGAAAATTCTCTCCTTCCAGAGGAGATATACAAGTAACAATCAAAGTTAGCCTCAAGAGTCCTCTACAAGGGCTCATACACTCCATAGTATGTATTCATAGGCCACATGGTGAAAAGGGAAGAGTACACAGTCAGGTGGGAAACACCCAGGGATCTAGTCCTGTGTAGGAGTCATCTTGTGTACCCACATTTCCATTAGAGGTCAGAATATGTTTTCAAGATTCTATCCTAACTCAGCTCTCAATGAATGCAGGCCTGGTGATATTGATAACCATAAGGATACTCATTGGCATTTATGCAGAAAGGAAAGTTGATGGAACAGCTCCAACTAACCTTCCAAAACTCTTAAAATAAAACTTTCCTAGATTTTTTAAAAACTTTATTTATTGCATTTTATGTGTGTAACTGTTTTTCCTGTATGTATAGAAGCACACTAGGTGCATGTGTGGTGCCCATAGAGATCAGAAAAGGGTACTGGATGACCTGGAACTGGACTAATTAATAGTTATGAGCCACCTTGTGGTTGCTGGGACTCACATCCAGATCCTCTGCAACAGTAACAGATATTCTTAACCACGGAGCCATCTTTCCAGCCCCAAGACTGTCTATTTTATACAAAAAGAAGGTCAGACTAAAAGTGAATTTGCCAAAGTGCTCAGATCAGTGGAAGCTGATATCAGGTAATCAGAAAACATAGACTTCTTTTCTCTAAATTTCTCCAGTTTTCTGGTAAAAAACAAAGTGCTTTAGTTCTCAGTTCTGACATAAACAGTCTATTCTGATAGAGAAGGAGGGGCTCCCCTATCAAGAAGGGTTGTGTGCCTTGAACTCTGCAGACACCTGGGAACTGAGTGGTCTTATTTACAACCAGGGGTCCATTTATCTGTCCCCACAGGCAGAGAGTTGACACAGATATGACTGTCCTTCTACCACCTCTCTCTCAAATACTCCTAAGATAGCTGATTTCCTCAATCCTCCTGCAAGAACCCCCCATCTACCCTATCGCCTCCTCATTAGTGGATTAAAACACAGGCAACTATCCTCTAGCAAACACTAAAAGAGAATGGAAGGAACATAAATTGAGACAAAAGAGAATATTTTGATTAATAAAACATGTGCATACAGAAAAGATGCACGTGACGTTTGCAGGTGGAAAGGGGGGGGCACGTGCTAAACTCAGAATACTTGTATCTCCATTCTCCACATGCATTTTTCTTCCCTCAGGTTTCTCTCTCTCTCTCTCTCTCTCTCTCTCTCTCTCTCTCTCTCTCTCTCTCTCTCTCTCTCTGTCAGGGCAACAGTTGTATGTGTTTCTCGCATCTGAGCAGACACAGGAAATCAAGTACTTTGTGTTTCTATAAACTATACTCTCAGAGAGATAACATGTCTAGAATTAAAACAATACCACAAACTATTAAGAATTTTGGATTGTTACAGGTGTCATTACAAGACTCCAGCAGCCAAGATCAAAGTTTCCAAATTTGGCCCTTGGAGAAAGGATTTCATTGCAGACATCAAAGGTAAGGCTCTCAAGACAATTTATACTCTGCTGGGCTGAGTCAGTCAGGATTCAAATTAAGGTCCATATATTTCAGTGACAAGAAGGAAATGGTTATGTAAATACACAAGTATTAACATCAATCTGTATTAAATTATGTAAACATATACATCTTCTGAGGTCAGCACACAGATCCTCTTCTGTGAGCAAGGCTCTACAGAAGCATCGCCCGAATCTGTTTTGAAGTCGATTCATCATTCAAGTGCTTTGTAGTGAACCTGAAAGGGGAATCAGAATTGGATGTCAGGGCTCATCCAGTTGAAATTTGTAAATAAAAACCATAGGCTCGCTTCATTAGACAAAGAGCAGCATTATGATGTTCATTCCATACATTCTTTGCAAGATTTTTTTAAATAATTTATTTGATAAAGGTTATCTTATGTGCATTGACATCACATATCCTGGGACCGGAGTTACAACAGTTGTGAGCTGTGGGTGCTGGGAGTTGAACTCCAGTCCTCTGGAAAAGCAGCAAGTACTCTTAACCTCTGAGCCATCTCTCCAGCCCTGAAAGTATGTTTTTGATTTGAATTTGATTTTCTCCATATTCCAGGTCGACGTTGCACTCACTCTGTAATCTAGGTTGGCTTCAAACTCATGGCAAGCTTCCTGTCTCAGTCTCTCTATTGCTGAGATTATAGACACACTCCACAATGCCAAGCTTCTCAGGAAGGCATCTATGATATTTGCCTTTTCTTGTGTGGTGAATATTAAACTAAGGTATTGGGTTTTTTAACTTGTTTGTTTTTCTTTTTTCTAACCTCATCAAATGATGGCAAAGAGGAGGCAGAATTGATATCATTTTCAAGGAGATAAATTTCATAGCACTAAGATCAACATCGTTCATTGAGGCTAACCCTGCCCAGTTACGGAATTCAAATTAAGGAATCCTAAAATGTAAAGATGATGACTGTCTACTGTATGGGCTATGCTTATCTCCATTGTTACCACTAGGGGGCACATATGTAGGTACACAAGCAAAGCTGTAATCTGAAGCATCTCCACCTAACTCTATCTGTGTGCAAAGATTTGTTAAAAAAAAGACCTGTAACAAAACTTTGACCATCTGGTTAGGCACTCTGGATCACAAAGAATTTTCAAATGTAGTAAATGACTTGATTTCACAGGTGAGAAGGCTGAGGTCAAAGCCCTTCAGTGCTTACTCTCAATCACACAGCAGATGGTTTTGACTCATGAACAATCTGTGGCTTTTGACCTGAGCCTAAGTCTAGCTGCCTCAAAAGCCTATACACCTTCCCATTTCATCATGTGTCTCCAGATATCTGATCAATGTCCTGATCCCTAACATGTTTTAGCAGTTAGAATGAAGCTGGGTAGTTCCCGAAATTTAGAAGTTAAAGTCTTCATAATGAATACAGAAAGTCAGCCAGGTGTGCTTATAGCCTCCCTTGGGGAAAATCTAGGATCCAGGAGGCTCTTATGGTAATGATTCATATATTCTCAAAGATGATGAGTTGGCAACTCAGAAAAACAGCAACTTTAGTTTTGAGACTGATGGTTTCTTTATCTATTGAAGGGAAATAATAGATCATCCGTCCTGGGTCGACGGATTGCAATGGTTGCACTTGACAATGTGACTAGAGATAGAACATGGCATGCAAAAATGAGTGCTGCCTCATTCTTCTTAGAATTATCCGTGCTTAGTGCATGTATCACATTGCACGGGACTGAAGAAAATAAAAGGCTAAGACAGCAAGGTCCATATGTCTTCAAGATTAAAATTCTGTATTGAGATGGTTTGGGCAATTCAGCAAATTTCTTTGGATGCAGCACAGTTAAAAGAACAATCTCCTCCCTGAAGCAGACAAAGCAAATGTATCCTTAGGAAAAGAGGAGATGCTCAAGGAATGGGAAGAAGCACTCAGGAAGGAGAAACAGGTAGATCTCTGAGTTCAAGGCCAACCAGGACTACAAAACAAGTTATAATAATAATTCTTGTCTTAACTAAATTTACCTTACCACAATTTCTCCCATGTGTAAAAAAGTGAATGGTAAAAATTCTACTGCCATTCTAGAATTGTTAGGAAGATGAATGATGTTAAAAACAAACAAACAAACAAAACCCAAAACAAACAAAAAAACAAGTCAAGGGCTAAGACTGGTGCTCGGGCTTTTAGCCCCCAACAGCATCTGAATATGAATTTGCAATGGTCTGAAAGAGAAGCTGCATTGCCAGCCCACCCCAGAGACAGGCTAACCTGAGAGCATTCAGCAACCCTTCCACACTGTCCGGGGCCTGTTCCTTCAACACCTTTATGCAGCCTTTCATCTGGAAGAAGAAAGTACAGCATTTTGTTAATATTCTAGTAGTGGCATCTGCCCATACTAACAACTCTATGTAGCAGCAGCACATGGAAATCATAAATAAACTTCTCTACCCTCTCAGGATGGTGCATCATTCCTCTGGGTTTCTCAAGAGTTCTGTATGATTACATGATTGCAATCTCTATTGATTTTTCATCCTATTCCACAGCTGTCCATTTGACTTACTTTGGAGATAAACATCTTGCCTTATACTCTGGAGTCCAGGCCAGGAACAAAAATCACTCTCCTTGGTTCTCGGTTGAGATTCAGTAAGTGTTTGAGACACTCAATAATTTAATGTTTTGTCTGCTAAGAATGCTTTTCCTCTTTCAGCTGTTGACTGGAACATGAAAATATTTTGTAAAGTCTCAAGTTTATCATCCCCAGGAAATTGTGTGTGTGTGTGTGTGTGTGTGTGTGTGTGTGTGTGTGTGTAGGACCTATGTGTATTGCATGCATGTGGAGGCCAAAGTATATGTTCAGTTGTCATTCCTAAGGTATTATCCACCTAATTCTTGGGGCAGGGTTTCTTTGACTTAGAACTTGCTAAGTAGCCTCAGGTAACTGACAAGAAAGCCCCGAAGCTCTGCCCATCTCCACTTGCTCAAGGCTGGGAATGCAAACAGACCAACTGCATGTGTCTGTCTTCCTTCCTTCCTTCCTTCCTTCATTCTTTCTTTCTTTTTTTAAAATGGCTTCTGGAGATGAACTTACTCCTAGTGTTTCCAAAGAAAACACTATGCAGACTGATATAACACTATGGCTACAGGAAGGCTCTTTTCGCCCCACTATCATGCTATCGATAGTCACTACCATTTATTTGTGACATCAATATGGCTTTGTCTTCATTAAAGAAATCTGGATAGACTAGCCCCTCCTCAAGTCAATAATTTGTCTCCTTCCCTAGACCAGTGACCCCTAGAAGTGCAGGTCTGTGTCTTAACCATCTCTGAAAAGACTGGCAAAGGGAATTGTAAAGAATGTGAACCATATAGCAGTCAAATGCCTAGTTTTTAATCCATGCTCCTTTGTATTTGTGTAAATTTACACAAGTTTCTAAGTTTTCTGAGGCCTTGGAATTAAAGTTATCTAATTCTGTCATGAAAATTAAAATTTACATAGACCATGTTATTTTATGCATATCCTCAAGTGTTTTACTTATCCTTTGGGAAAGCAAAAAATTTTCTATAAAAAGCCAATCACTTCTTTTAATCTCAGATATTCACGTAGCATGTGGACATCTGATGAGTTTGATTATACAAATGGTCACTTGCAGAAGGCAGCCAAGACCCAAGACTGAGAAGCATTTGGAGATCACACAAGAATGAACAGCATAGTCAAATACATATGTCTATCAAAGATACAGGGTTGGAGAGAGGCTACAAGTGCACCAGTCATGTACCTCTCTGGGTTTGTAATTGCACCAGGCCTATAGATGCAGAGAAGTTTGTCATCCTCCCATTAGAGGTGGGGGTCTAGTGAGAGAAGAAAGATAGGCAGCTCAATATTGCAGTGTGATAAATGTTTATGTGATGACATCCCAAAGGGCAGTGAGACACAGATGTAGAAGGAGGTGGACGTGCAGTGGGTACTCTTGAGGAGTCTCCAGTTCTATTTTGGGATGATTAAAACCGTGGGTGTGAATAACAAGAAACTGTCAGAAATGGATTCAGGACCAGAGCTAGTGTAGGTTTTTAATAACACAGTCAGAACTTGGAGGCTTTTCCTTGTAGAAAATACTCTTGGCAGGTGTTGAACATTGTATAAATATACTGAGTGTAGAAAAGGACCAGAAGGAGGCATAGACAGAAAGAAGAAAATGAGTGAAAATCCCTTAGGATGTGAGGGGTCGGAGTAGCCGTGAGCTGAAGCACAGGACATGATAAATGCTCAATCCCTGATAACTATAAAGAGGAGACAGATGGACACAAGCAATTCCTTGGCTCTGAGGGATGACAGGTCTGGGTTTTTTTTTTTTTTTTTTCCTAGCTTAGATGGGGAGATTTTTAAAGTATGGTTCATGAGGGAAGGAGAACTTTTGGTTGAGTGCTGGCCATGCTTTGCATTTTCATAGTGAGTATTGTCTGGCATTATGGGCAAAGTCTTGACTGGAGACAGAGGACAAGGTGTGATCCTTTATGGGGCCACCTCCCAAGAGGGTGTGAAAATCACTTGAGAACACCAGTTCATCACCACACTTCTTTCCTGGCACCGAGATTGCCACCTGGTACCTAAAGAGCTCATGTTCCCTGCACCTTGGTGATTTTGTACTGACTCTTCCTTCCCTCCACCCATTAGGAAAAAAATCCTTAAGGGAGTAAGTACTTCAAATCCCACCCCCTACACCGCCAGTGCCTCGAAGCAGAATGTTTTCTCCCTCGCCCGGCTTCTAGAACTCTCTACATGTCTTCTCTGCAAATAACACCTCATTCTTTTTGTATATACCCTGAACCTCTTCCAAGGCCTCACAAATAAACATCTTTCCTCATAGTTGATCCTAAAGTGCCTACAGCTGCTGGTTAAGATGCAGGATGGTATCTGGAAGAATAAATCCACCTCAGATAGGTCTAGTGCTTAGTCAGCCTAAAACCTCCTTAGAGGTACATGAATAGTTCAACATGAACTGACCTTTATTTATTTATTTTTTTAAAAGATTTATTTATTATGTATACAGTGTTCTGCCTGCATGTATGCCTGCATGTCAGAAGAGGGAGCCAGATCTCATTACACATAGTTGTGAGCCACCATGTGGTTGCTGGGAATTGAACTCAGGACCTCTGGAAGAACAGTCAGTGCTCTTAACCACTGAGCCGTCTCTCCAGCCCCGAACTGGCCTTTCTTAATCTGCATTAATGAATATACTTGAAAAATGCGCAAGAAAATCAACATATTCCCTGTTTGGAGACTTAACAGATTCAGAAAATGGCATAAAAAATCCAGGCTTTTTATAAAGTGGGGGGACAAGGGCTGAGTAAATGGCTCAGTGGGTAAGAAAAACAAGCTGTAAAAACATGAGTTTTTGAACTTAAATCTCCAATAACCTCGTACAAATGCCATTTCTGGTTGCAGATGCCCATAACCGCAGAATGTTTGGGTAGAGATAGATGGATCCCAGGAACTGACAGGACAGCCAGCCTAGCCAAATCCACAAGCTAGAGGTTCAGTGAGAGACCCCGTCTCCAAGAAATAACACGTAGAGCAATAACACAGGAATCCTGATATCCTTCTCTGGCAGTTACAGGTGTGTGCACGGGCATACTAACTAACAAACATACATGAACACACACATACACAAAACCACAAAGGAAAGGTTAGGGTACAAAGGGCTCTTTTCGACTCTGTGACAAGTGAGCAAATGGCTATGGTAAACCAAAATGCCACAGGAATACCAGGCACGAAGCTCAACTCATGGCCACATGATATTTAGAGTTGTTCATAGTTATTCGCACTTAGATTGTACTGCAAAACCTTTAAACCTCCACAATGAATACAATAAACATAGTCATTGCAAGGGGTCCAAGGTATATTCTCATGTGAATAAAATAAATTTTAAAATAGTACACATAGCAGGATTCTAATTTGTTAGGCTCATCTACCCATCCAACTAGCGATTTTCATTTCTTTCTGCTTCCTAAACATGAATGCACGGTACCAGGCTGTCTCAAGTTTCCGTTGCCATAACTTCCCACCATGATGGACTGTGCCCTGAGACTATGAGCCCAAGTAACTCTTCCTTATGCTGCTTCTTCCAAGAATCACAGCAATTCAAAATAAATGACTACCATGTTATAGGAAAACAATGACTGAAGGCAGTAGTGGTTTATTCTACAACCAGCAGGGCAGCAACTGCAGAGATCATGTGCTTCCAAAAGTCTCTGCATATGCATCCATGTTTCCCACCTTTTTTTCACTCACACTTATTCACTGAATAGATGCTCTGTGGAGGCATCTAGTGGGTATCAGGAACAATGTCCTAGGACATTAGATGCATTGTCCCTATACATTTAAAAAGCTGGAGTCTGTGGGAATGTTAGAAAAACAAATAGGTAAATGATCTAAAGACCAGAGGAGAAGGAAGGCTTTACTTATGCGGGGCACAGGAAATGTGATCCTTGTGAGCAACATCTAAATAGTACCTGTAAGAGACCCCCATCAGAGGAGCAGTGGTGGACAGACTCTTGAATATTGCAATAAGAACAGACAGAATGGTTGATCTCCTGGTGGTTGGCCACCAGGAGAGGTGTGATAAGGGAAGAAGTTGGAAGGTATTTGTTCTTTTACCACTGTGCCTTGTAACTTAGAAATTCCGAACTATATATTATAACACACAGAAGGTGCATGAACAGGGAAGCTGGGATGAATAAAGGGTAGTGTGAAGGTAAAGGTGAAATACCGCATCTCAACTCCACTATGGCTTAGGGGAATCAGCATCCCAACACTCCAGCTATGAATGGGAAGTTGGATGTCTCCTCCTAACCATGTGTAAAAGAGTGAACTACTTGCTAGGAAGAAATTTGCCATGCATCTCCAAGATATAAATCTTGGAGAAGTCTTGTTCCATGTGGGATGGAGGCCATAGGAAGAGAAACAAGATCTACCCATTGGTGTTTGTGGGTGTTTATATGGAAAGTGCATTACATGAGTATTATCCTTACATCAATCTTAGATGTCTTGCAGAAAGCTCCCACAGGGTGCACGTGGTCATAGAGGATGATGACCCCAACCATCACTCTCATGCAGAACATGAGTGTCTCCTCACTTGTAAACCTGCTCCTGTATTCCCTAAAAGAGAAGACATGGTCATAGCATAACATTCTTGTTTAAACTCATTCATTTTGAGACCCACAGATGGCAACTCCTCTACCCCCTCACTCCTCCCACCCCCAGCAGAATTCATCCATGACCTGCAACAACCAGGTTAATATGCTCTTGAAAAGACCCAAGATGATAATTTTCCTTGAATCTATCCAACTAGCAATTTAGTGCAAAACTATGGTAAATTAGAGGGCAGTAAATTCCCTTTCCTGCTTCCCTTCAGCAGCTAGCTCACCATGTACATCAACCCCTGCCCATCAATCTTGAATATTTTATAGCTGGCCCCTCTGGCTGTCCAAGATTATAGAGAATAATGGCTTCATTACAGAGAAAAAGAATCAGGCTCATTTCTACACAATGGCTCTCTTGTCTCCAGCTGGAGTCACCTCCTTTGTTAAGACACAGGCTGTAGATGAACTTGGATTGGCAGATATCTCAAAGAAATTATGTACCTGGGAGTTATTTGTGGAGGTTAAATTTTGCTCACTTACCTTGATAGGGGCCCTGATGATTGCAATAATTTAGGCCAATGCTAGAGACATTTTTAGAATCAATTTCATTATGAGTTGGCCCCACAATGCAGACAATTACTATTTCTGTCTTGAAATAAATCTTAACTTTGATATGAAGAGAAGATTTAAAATTAATACTCTTTTATGGGGCAGGAGAGATGGTTCATTGGGTAAAGTACGTGCTGTGCAAGGGAGAGGAACTTAGTTTGGATCCCTGGTGTGTGGTGGTGGTGTGTGTATGTTTGTTGGTTGTGTTTGTTGACTAGTTTTATGTCAACTTGACAGAAGCTAGAATCACTGGAGAAAAGAAAGCCTCAAATAAGAAAATGCCTCCATAAGATCAGGCTGCAGGTCAGCCTGTAGAGCATTTTCTTAATTAGTGATTGATGCAGACAGGAGGAGGGTCCAGCCCATTGTGGGTGGGGCCATACCAGGACTGATGGTCCTTGGTTCTGTAAGAAAGCAGGCTGAACAAATCAGTAAGCAGCGCCCCTCCATGGCCTCTGCATCAACTCTTGCCTCCAGGTTCCTGCCCTGCTTGAGTTCCTGTCCAGACTTCCTTCAATGATAGACTACAATGTGGAAGTGTAAACCAAACAAATCCTTTCCTCCCCAAATGACTTTTGATCATGATTTTTCATCTCAGTAATAGTAACACTAAGACAATGGTCCCCCTGCAATCCCAGCTCTTGGGAACAATAGGGCATGCCCTCAGCAAACTGACCATTCGGCCTAGTCCTATCAGCAAAATCTGGATTCAACTAATAGATCCTGCCTCAATGTACATGTCAGAGAGCAATCAGGGAAGACACCCAAAGTCAACCTCTGGCACACACACACACACACACACACACAGAGGGGGAGCATCTATGAGCACATGCATGTACACATGCACATACATGTATATGCAACTGAAAACATGTGTGCATTCTCACATGCATGAGAATATGAATACACACACATGAACACAACACACATATACATGCAAACATATAAAAGGATAAAAAACATTTTATATTTGAAGACAGTCAGCTGCTATAAGGTGCTTGTAACACTTTCGGACTCCCAAACCCCTAAAGAGCAGATGGTATTATGGAAACTTCACTAGAGACAAAATGCAAGGAAGCTGCATGGAGGCCAGGCAGTTCACTCATAGTCACAGTGAGCAGTGCAGACTAAGGGCATCCCCAACCTTTCCCCGTAACTGTGTCCTTCATCCTTAGTGATCTCAACAATCCTCCATTCCTTGAGTTAAGAACAAAGATACAGAGGGTGAAAAGAAGTATGTGAGGGGTGGGATTACTCTTGCAGTGGTTTCACCATTGTTACTCTTTGGTCTAAATCTCTCAGATCTCTACAGTATATTGATCATATCATCTACACATCTAGCCCATGTCTCCATTTCTTTGCATGGCTTATAGCTGTGATTCTCAGCCTGTTGAGTCTCAACCCTCTAGGGTCAAACAACACTTTTACAGGTATTGCAGATCAGACATCCTCCTGCATACCCAATATTTTCACCATAGTTTATAGCCGTAGCAAAATAGCAGTTATGAAGTAGCAACAAAAAATAATTTCAAGGCTGGGGGTCACCACAACATGAGGTACTGTCTCAAACGGGGTGAAGCATTAGGAAGGTTGAAGACCAAATTCTTACATCATCCAGCAGGCTGTCAGAATTTTGTGAAGTCAATCAACCCATCAGGGCCTCAGGTACTTCAATTGTGAAATGGATATAATATTGACACAGACCACCTTGGGTTTCTATTGAAACTGAAGCAAATGCTATACATGGAAACTTTCATATGGCATCTGAAAGATGACATGCCACTATCAACATATCTGAATAGGTCCCAGATGGGTGGAAAATTAGCCATGCCCACACCCACACCTCTGCTTTCACTTACGGTGTTTCCAGCATGACCTTGCAGACGCTCGTCATCGTACTGAGGCAGTCTGTAGTATTCTCTATTGGCAGGGTTTTATTCTACGTGGAGACACACAAACACACATTAGCCCTCCTAGCAGCATCATGCACCTTGAAGAAGGGGCACTCTGTGCTGTTCAGCTGCACTTACTTCTGACACAAAGTGCATTGTTGCATTGCTAAGAGTCTTCAGCATGGGTGTGGCCTCTGCATAGAAGAGGGACATGCGATTGGCCATCTCATTGTTTACTTCATTCTCAATGTCAAGCTGATGGAGAAAAGAGAAAAAAAAATTATAAAAAGAAAGTCATTATCTCCACAACCAAGTTATAGACGAGATCTCTGCCTTCTCTCTGTGTCTTGCCAAATGTAGAAGTCAAAGCAGCCATGGAGAGATGGTGGCCCCAGCCACGGAGATGCAGGGACTCACATGCATGTTATTGATGCGGTTGCGACTTATTGTTCTTCTGTAGTAACTGAAGTCATTCTGAATGGCGGGGTTCCTCATCTGAAATTTGGGAGAGAAGAAAGAAGGTCACCTTCCAGAAACAGGTGAAGGGGTGACATCAGGAATGAATATTTGTAAATATGGCAGGACTTCTCTTTGCATTCAAGAGCTGGAGCTCTTAAAAGTAACACTAAGGTCCTCCAACTCCAGTGTTCTGAAATACATCCTGTTCTTACCATGAGTTGTATTTCTGGGAAAGCACATTTGCCCAGTGAGGGGAAAAAATACTTGTGTGGGTTCTCTGCACTCACTTGACAGATTCCAAGTTTTCATACATAAGCCATCTTCTTAGATTACTCTGACCACACAGAATGCAAATATTCACGACATCATAAGCCTCCTTGGGGGAGGTATCTGTCTTACTCTGTCACCCCTGATACCCTACAGCTTTAGTGGAAGAGCCTTAAAGCAGTTATACCCAGTTCAACTTCCACATCATGTGTGGCCTGACCTTCAACTCATCAAATCGAAGGGTAAAATGTAAGATTTCTGCAAATTCCTTTGCCAGGGCCTGCTCCCGCTCCAGGTGCTGGGTTGGTGTGTAGGGAGGACATGTCAGAGATTCCAGTAAACTCTGAAGAGCTTTTTCTGAAAGTCAAGGGGAGACAGAGATATATTCAGAGAGACCAGAGACATCTCTAATAGCACAGTGTTCTATTCAAGCTGACATTCTCAGAGGCAACCTGCAAGGCCATTCCCTTTCAGGTGTTTCCTAAGCCCAGTTCACATAGTAATCTCAATTCCAGAGCCTTGTAGAAAACCATGAATGTATGGACGGAGCTTGTGTGCATGCCAGCCACTAATGATTCAAGCTGAGATGAGTGGGCTGAGGAGAAGATGCCAATCAGTGTAATGTCTGCTGTGTAAACATGAGGACCTAATTTATACCGATAGCACCCACAACAATCCCCCAGGTATTAGGATACAGGTATGTGACCCAAGCTTTGAAGGTGGGTATGAGGACAGAGATGAAAGAGCCAGGGATCTATGGGGCTCTGCAGTTTAGCCAGTCACTGAGCAACAGAAGAAGATACCAGTGTCAGTTTCTGGTAATTCAAGGTTGTTACCACAGAGCCTGTATGTGTCTGACCAAGGTCCTCTACATATATGTTATGGTTATGTAGCTTGGTGTTCTTATGGGATTCCTAGCAGTGGGAGAGAACGTATCTCCTACTCTCTTGCCTGCTCTGTGACTCTTTTCCTCCTACTGGATTGCCTTGTCCAGGCTCAATATGAGGAATTTTACATAGTCTTATAACCTGTTAAGCCATGTTTGATTGATAACCCTGAGAGGCCTGCTCTGTTCTGAAGGGAGACAGAGAAGTGTATCTGGGGGAAAGAAAAGAGAGGAAGAGAGGAAAAACTGTGGTCAGGATACAATGTATGAGAAAGAGTAGATACTGCAGTCAAGATGTAATATATGAGAAAAGAATAAATAGAAAGATGATTGACAGATGGATGGAAGGATGGAAGGAAGGACCAAGACCAGGTCTAGAGTGATGGCTCAGAGCAGTACTAAAGAGTACTTGCTGCTCTTACAGAGAACCAGCATTTGGGTCTTAGCACCCTCATGGCAACTCACAACCATCTGTAGCTCCAGTTTTAAGGAATCTGGTACCATCTCCTGGCCTTTGAAAGTTCTACTATGCAATGGTGTCCCCTAAACTCACACAGGCACACATGTACATCCATAACAACTTTTAAAAAATCTCAAAGAAATGACATCAATAGGCTTTGAAGAGCTAAACATAGATAAATACAGTGACAAAGTGCCAAGAGTCCATGAGCCAATAGAGACTTTCCATGCACCAATCAATGGCTTTCAGAGAAAGAAGCATGTGGTAGATCAAGAGAAACAAGAATGATGAAAATTGCTTGTAAATAGTCTAAGAATATGTAAGTGCAGGACATTTTTCAACATGTAAAGCTGTTCTCTCTATCCTCTCAAATGGTATAATAATAATGATAATAATAATAACAATAATAATAATAATAGTAAAAAAGTGTCATGTGGGGCATGATAATTCCACTTATTCACTTACCAAGCCGGATGGAAAATTCATAAAATCGCTTCAGCCTCACGACCAGGGGGCAGACTGCATTCCAAGCCTTTTCTTGAAGTTGAATGTCATTGGGATTTTGAATTGCCTATGGGAGAAAAAGGGGGTGATGGTGCATTTCCAGTTTAAGAAAAGTAGTAAGCTCACACCAAAAAGTACCTAGAGTGACTTTAGTTTAAAAAAAAAAAAATGCAACCCCTAGTGTGCTCTGAGAATTAGAACCAGCTCAGTTGACAATAATTATCTGGATGATTCCCTGAAGAACTCATCTTCAAAGGCAGTTTCAACACTTGAGCATAAAGCTAATGGGTCCCTGGTATATCTTGTCTCACCTCACTTGCTGTTGTGTTCTTGGGTTAAAACAAAACAGAACATCTCCATTAGTGCTTGATTCATTAAAGACTGCTCCTTATAAAGAAGAGAGGCTGGAGCTATTGTGGCTCTCTGGTGATAGCATTGTGTTCTCGCCAATCTGTAATAATTTAAGGTGACCTTGAAGTAGAAATGTCATGTCTTAATAGACTTTTTCTCAGTAGCATATAACAGTGGTATGTTCTCATGAGCACGGTGGCAGGGCGTGTGTGTGTGTGTGTGTGTGTGTGTGTGTGTGTGTGTGTGTGTGCGTGCATGTGTGTGTAAGGCTTTTCCTTCTCCTTGCAGGGTTTATTCAGTTTAGTATTGTCACTGACTTACATCTCGGATCTCTGGTCCTGCCCCTTTGTAAGCCTGTAGGTCTGTGAGGATGCTCTCGGAATCTTGGAGGACAGCACTGATCTGGTTCCATATCTCTCGTTCTCCTTCTGTTGGCTGGGCATCTAAGTGACAGAGAAACCAAGAGAAACTGAGGCTGGTATTTCCAAACAGCTCTCAAAGTTCATAAACACTCAGTTCTCCTAGTTAGGCAGCCCCTCTCTTCCTCCAGCTTTGGAAGTTACTCTGTAACTCTACAAGCTGTTAGGAAAGGAAAATGAACACAGCTTCTGGCCATGACTTCATTCAAAGCACCCAAAAACATTTTCATATATATTAAACCTAGTATGACCAAATTGTCCTAAGTGCTCATTTGCTAATTTATTTATATAAAAAGTATTTTTGTAAACCTTATATGCACATTGGGTAAAGGAGGAGTAACCATTGTTTTGGAGGGATCCATCTTTTAAATGACCCTTCCCCTGTGTTTATTCTTGCTTAGAGTTATCGCTTTCATGGTGGTCAAAATGAAAAACATAAAATGTACCACCGTAGCCACTCCATAGCTCTCCTGATCTTGGAAAGTCAAAATACTGTATAGGGTATGCTTTTTAACAGACAAAACTATGGGCTATTTTCATCATTGGAAATATGCAGACTTGAGTATAGATAAAAAAAGCACCCATTTTATACATATGTCTTCTATTTTATATATTTATATTACTATCTATTTGTATATACTAATCAACTTTAAAGCTCACTGAATTTGAGACTGGCATGATGACTTAGTAGGGAAAGGCACTTGCTACCAAGACAAATGGCCTGAGTTTGATGTACAGGCCCCACCTAGTGGAAGAAGAGGACCAACTTCTGAAAGTTGTCCTCTGGCCTCCACATGGGTGTCATGGCATACCCTCTCTAAAATAATTGAATGTAATTAAAAAAAAAAAAAGACTTGGGTAATTAGTCTTTGAAAGCATGGCAGTAAGCACATCATTCCTAAACAGTGACATACAGAAAGCATTGAAACATTCCAATACATATAAACATCCTGTCTAAGAGCTGGGAAATGGGTAGAGTTTACTGGGAATTCATTAGTGCATGGAAATACTTAAAAAAAAAAAGATTTATTTATTATGTATACAGTGTTCTAGCTGCATGTATGCCTGCAGGGCATAAGAGGGCATCAGATCTCACTACAGATGGTTGTGAGCCACCATGTGGTTGCTGGGAATTGAACTCAGGGCCTCTGAGAGAACACCCAGCACTCTTAACCTGTGAGCCATCTCTCCAGCCCGGAAATACTCTTAAAAAGAAAAACAAAAGACAAAAAACACTGACAGTGAGAGCGACTAGTTTGGAGGAAGAAAGAGGTCAAAGAGATAGCATGTGGGCACAAAAGTTTCTCAGCAAAGACACGCAGGGAGCTTGCTGTAAAAATGCCTGTCCTGTTTATCTATGATGTTGTCTGTGTTACCCACAGATGTGTGTGATGTGTTTAGGTTTACATAAACAAAGTCAACACTCTGATAGCCACCAAGTGCTGCGAAGATCTCCAGGCAGATCTTAGTCTCAGGCACCTCTGGAGGCCTTGCAGGTTCTCATTCCCAGAAGCATTTCTTGGAGGCTTTCACTTTCCTCTTAATTGCTATGAGTCAGGCTAGTTTCTTCCTGTAAAATGATGCCACTGCTCAGGGAGGGCCGGACAACATGTCATGTAGCTTTGCTTCCAGCTATTTAAATCCTGAGATGAGGGATGCTGTCATCCGACTTAACTAACAGGACCACGGACAAGGACAGGACACAATGAACTGAGTTGTATGATGTCTGACACTCTCCTGGCCCAACCCCAATTATATTTAATGTTTTCACAATACAAAGGGTGAAAGCTCCAAGGGGCCACTGGTTTTCATCACCAGTGGGACTCTGGGGTGTCATAGATGGATACTCAAGATAGGTAAAGGGAATGCTGGTGAGTTCATAAGCAACAGGGGAGAGCTGACAGCCAGAGAAAGCCAGAGAGGAATGATGCCCACGAATTTTGGATTAGTTTATTTATCAGGTCCTCCAGAAGAACAGTCAGTGCTCCTAACCGCTGAGCCATTTCTCCAGCCCAATTGTCTTGAATTTATAACTATTCTATTTCCACTTTCCCAAAGCTAGGAATTCATTTTTGTGCCACATACCTGGCCATGCTGGGGCTTGAACCCAGGGCTTCACGGATACTAGGTAAGCACTCTGCCAACTAAGTTACACTCCCAGCCTTGTTTGGGGATGCATGTCTGAGCCCTGAGCTCTTTGGATACAAGGTTTATATAATTACATTCATTCATCCCTCTTACAATATCACATCTAATGGAGATACTCAATAAGAATGTGGGAAACTAAATTCAGTGGGAAAATCAGCCAGGAGATGGGATGTGAGTGCTGGCAGGCAGTGGAATTAACCAAGATTCCATCCCTGAAGACTCTTGTCCTGTTTCCTCTACACAAATAGCTTGTACACTGTTATGTGTCTGCCATTAAGACATTCATATGTACCTGTGATCAAACTGACTCCCTTGCTTCATCAAGATGTGTGCTTAAATTTCCTCTTTCTCAGGGCTCATTGTGGCCAGCTAGCCACTGGACCATTTGTTCTGTCTGGGAGAATGTAAAGCTGCCCAAGGTCTACCCTTCAGCCCTCACCTTGCTTTCTGAGACAACTCTGTGATTTGGATACTCTTCCTCACTCTCCATTTTCAGACTCAACTGCTGACCAGATTTACAAAGTTTATTTAGTTTTCAGATGTCGAGAAATGACATCTTGAAAGGAACCTTGAATAATTAGTGGTGAAAAGGGTGAAAAAGCTCCTAAGGTTGCTGTGTTTAATCCCCAGCAACCTTAAGAGCATTTGCTAAGTGAATAGCAACTCTGAACTATGCTCTTTGCTTTTCTATTTTTAACACGAAGCTTGACTTTTTATAAAATGGTACACCACACACACACACTGATGTACACATACACACATTAACAGATATACATACATATATAAACACATATACACACGCATATGTACATTCATATACACATACACTATTATAGACATAAACTCACACACACATACACATATTTACATCACCACTCATGATGGCAATGGGTCCTCATTTTCAATTGTAGCCAATAAATTCCTTCTAATCACTTCTAATCACCTTCAATTATTTTAGTGAACTGAGAAGAATGGCTACATGAAGTGAGTGTTCACGCTCTCAGACAACGGAACCGTTGAAGTCCCGATGATTTACACAGGCAATTTCAGAAACCAATACTCCCAGGCGGCCTGGAACACCTGTATCCTAGCCATTATCCAGGCTATGATTTAAGGCTTGTTTTGGACTTGCTGCTGTAGAAAGTGTGAAAATGCATCATGTGTATTGTGACCTTACACACCCATTTATTTATTTATTTATTTATTTATTTATTTATTTATTTATTTATTTTGTCAAGAACTCACTAAATTCCAGGGCTCTGCAATTCTTAAAGATAAAACACCCTTTTATCAGTTAAGATGAAGGATGTTAATTTTGTTCACAGGCAAGGAATATCTTCTCCCCCTTTGGCTGTAATTGCTAGTGATGGTGAATATTAACTGCCAACATTTTGGGTGTCCCTGGAGGTTAGATGTACGGTATTCCTGAGAAGAACTCTTGATATTTTTTTCAAAGCAGAATGCTTGGCATTCCTCTGTGCTAATGGGGAAGAAAGTAGTTGTCTTTGTTTGTCAGAAAGACTTTCAGTAAAGCTACCACAGGGAACAGCTAGCGGCAGGTCTCAAACTGGAAAGAGGCTGTCAAATCAAAAAGGCTTTATCTCTGTAAATCAGCCAAGGCCTCATCCTGTCTTCAAAGGCAGCAGGGACAGCTACACCTTTCCCCCACAGCCTACTTAGGCCTGGGAGGAGAATCTGACAAAGGTGCAAATTAACCTAAAATAATCCGAGAGAAGACACAATTTACGAGATGCCTTTGGTCTTGAAGGCAGCCATGGCATTTTATCATCAGGATGTATAGCTATCTCTGAGCCCTGGTGACTGCTGGGTAAACACTGGAGCAAGAAACAGCAGAATGGATTTGCCCAAGCTGTAAATTACATCCACAGCCCATCTTCCCACCCACTTCCATACTCTCTCAATCCCTCCTGAGTTCCAAATAAACTAAGAGACATAAATAACTACCTGGCGTTAACTTTGGGGGTTGTAAAATGGTAATGACCTATAGCATGATATTGTTTACAGAAGCAGCTTGAAATTTCAAAAGTCCATTGGAAAATGTAAGTGGGGCCCGGCTGACACATTTGTTTGGACAGAACGTTAGTCATCACACGCTGGAGCCCAAAAACCTTTCCATGGAACAGTCACCCCAGGGACTGAACAGGGCTGGACAGGTGAAATGTTCTCTACTTCATCTGCTTCACTGGGATCCCTAGATGGTACTCTAAAGGTGGAATTTTGAAAGCAAATCCTATGCCACCTTAAGACTCATTGAATACCGCCCTCAGGACACACCAGCTAACCTCCCTAAACTTTAGATTAGATCTCAGGAGAAAAAAGGGAAGTTAATAACAGCCCCGTCTGTTTCCTACCTAAAGGGATGTAGGGAGAATTTAGACCAGGTCAAAGGTCTTAGAAAGCAGGAGTGCTAGAATATTATGGAATGTAAAAAATCTGTACATAAGCCAGAGGACAACCTTGGATGTCAGTCCTCACTTTAACCTTGCTAGAAAGAGAGAATATCGTTTACTGCTGTGTACTCAGGCTAGCCAGCCTGCAGTCTTCCAAGGACTGTGTGTCTCCAAGGTTAAAAACACTGGATATAAATCACCACATCCAGCTTTACAAGAGTTTGGAGGATCCGAACTCAGATCCTCATAATTGCATGACAAATACTTTACCCACAGAGCCGTTTCTCCAGGCCTGTGAGAGCATATTTGTCACTGAGTATTTGTGTTGGACCCATAGATTGCTTTGCAGGTCTATTCTGTTTTGATTTTTATTATTCTCCTTTGTCAAGTAAGTACACTAGAAAAAAAACTATTTCATCATCTAATGTAAAAAACATTTCCCCTCTTCTAGATTCTCTAGCTCCCTCTCCCCCAGCCACTTCAGCAGACATAAGGCTGACCAAAGACAGGTGCCAGGGCAGGGTGGCTGAGGCAGGAAGTGGACCTGAGTCACAAAGGCATCCCAGATGACCCTGATGCAAACCATTGTTCCCAAGAATAGGAAACAGAAGACTTTTGTAAGAACAATGATGGGGTGCATTTTTAGACCCTTTATTACCACTCCCTACATACCACTATTATTTCTGGATTAATTTATGAGACATAGATATATCTCACAAGAACATTGTTTTCTAAAGAGTTATCTTTCATTTTTAAGTGTGTGTGTGTGTGTGTGTGTATGAAGGTGCACTTGCAGGTCAGAGGTCTTACAGGAGGTTGTGAGTTACCCAGCGTGGGTGTTGGCAATGGGACAGGATCTTCCATGTTCACAAATGTTCACATGTACAGGTCCTGGCCTGGAAGCCGAGAAGCCCTAGGAGTTCTTGGCTGAAAGGGAATCAATGTTACTTTGTCAATATAGTACCAAGAACCGGATGCTGACAATAAAAACTAAGAGTAGGAAGCAAAACATATGACCCCTGACTGTAGGGCCTTAGGTCTAACTAAAAGCACAATAGAAAGCTCAGGCTTTAAATACTTCACTCTGGGTCCCACAAGAGTTGAAAACAGGGGCCAACCATGGGGACATTCCATGCAAGCATGGGCCATTCATGGAAGCATTCCATGGAAACATGGGAGCCAAGTAGTGAAGCCTCTGAAGTACTGTCGAGACAGCGTTTCTACTGGAGTCAACATGGGGGAAATAGAGCAAGTCAAGGAGCAACCATCTACAAGACACCCCCAAACAGCTGGTCATCCTGTCTCTATACACACATCTGCCTTCTCTAACACCAGGTATAGATGGAGTCCATGTGCAGTCATCATCATTGGCTGCTTTCACTTAGCTTTATGGTTTCAAAGTTTGTCTCTACTATAGCATTTTAGCAATTTACATCTTTTATTGATCAATAATATGCCATTGAATGGATACATCACATTTCATTTGCCTGTTCATCAGTTCATGAGCATTTGGATTTTTCTCTTCAGCCATTATGAGTAATGTCACAGGTAGTACTCATATACAAGTTTTATGTGTGTGTTTTCATTTTACTGGGCATATACAGGAACAGCCTGATCATAAGGTAACTTTAACCTTAACCTTCAAGCACATCAGACTGTCTGGCAAAGCAGTTGGACCATTTTAATTCCCTACTTGCTGGGGGATTCCATTGTCTTCATAACCTCAACAGCACTTTGGTCATTTTCATTTTGATGACAGCCACCCTAGTGTGGATTCTCTCATGGTAGCTCCAACTTGCATTTCTGTCCTAGTTGTTGATACTGAATATTCCTTTTCCATGGATACTTGTTTATTTTTGTTGGAGAAACATCTGCTCAGATCTCAGAGCAATCTTCTGTAGATCAAATTGTTTACTGGTAGACAAAAACTTCCTTCCAAGTGAGGCGCTTTTGAGTACTTTAAGATATTTATTACTATTTGTTGTGTGTGCATGGGTGTGTATGTGCATATATTCTGAATGTGTGTGTGAGAGGGGTGTTACTATGTAACTTAAACTGTCTCTAAACTTCTAAAAAGCCTTGGCTTGTCTACTTGCTTCAAACTTGCAATATTACTCAAAACTCACAAGTCTGCTTGCTGTAGCTCCCCTGGTACTGAACATAATGGCATGTCATTGGATGCATTAGTCAAAGATCGTTACCAAAGTGGCTGAGCATCTGAAATAAGAGCTGTAGGGTAAGCAGATTTGTATGGACTAGACCACTAGTCAGATTTTGGGGGTAAAGCATAGCTACCTTTATAAAATAAAGTTCATCAGATGTTTTTAACCACTACAGATATGCAATCACTACAACTCATTGTATGAAGGGCTGAACTCTGCTGCCCATTGAAGAGCTTTCCAATGAGCAATCTGCCACAGGGTTTCAGCTGTACTTCACACACAATGTCCTGCAAACTACCACACACTGAAATAATGTTCATCAATTCTTCCCCACCACACCTCTGCCTTTTAGCTTTCAAAGAGGAAAGTGAGGCCTAGTAAGGAGGCAGAGAGAGATGGAAGGGAAAAACGTAAATGGATGAAAGATGGAATGGAAAAAAGGATGTTAAGAGTCTGTGGGAAAATATGAGCATACTCCGTAGAACTCACTGAAAAGGTCAGCAGGAATTTAAATCAAATCTTTGTCATTGAGGAACTCAAGGACAGATGTATCTAATTTTGTATTATGTTTTGACCCAGCTTAATTATATCTATTTGACCCAGTTCAATTATATCCCATCACTTACTTCAAAAACAATATTCAACACTGGAAGATGTGCTCAATTCTCTTAGGCTGTTGCTACACATTAGTGCTCAGTCTTCCTCCCTCCCTCCATCCCACACTCTTTAACTCTTTGTCACCCACCCTCTGAATAGAAAGCAACAAATCCCAAATGTTCTTTCCTAGGGTGACTGGTGACACCCAAATATCCAGCAATCATCTCCCATTTCAACTGTTCTCTTCCTGAACCACTATATGGTATTTGGATTCCCTATGTTCTTCTCACTGCCTAGATTTGGCCTGCTCAGTTTGGTTCCTCCATTATAAAACATCTACCCCGATGCTCATGGGAAAGCCTCACAACCACCTACATGTTCAATATAAGGCGAGGTCCTTAGCCACATTACTTAGGAGGGTTCAGGCTCTGCCCTCAGCAATCTCAGTTAAGTAGAATATCTTTTCATCTCTCTACTGTGTCATCTCTTCAGGATCCCTTACCTACTGAAGCCCTTTTCAGTGTAGGGCCTGAAGTGCCTAAGTTCACATCTGTTCAGGTCTCCTCTGTTCACCCATTTCCCTCTTCTGTCTAGATGTGAGCTCCAGTTATAGGCCTCCAGCCTAGGCTTAGCAAGCGTATTTAGCATCATCTAACCAAACCAGCCTTCTATTCAAGTTCCCACCCCATTTTCCAAATTTGCATTTAGTGCTCTGTCTAAATCGGACTTTTTCTTATTCTCCAAACATATCCTTTCTATTCTAATTTCTCTGCTTTAATTCACACTATTTCCATCTTTAGGAAAACTCCTCACCCCATCTTGGCCTACAGAAAAACTAGTCATTCTTTAAAGACCATTAAACCACCACCTGTCACATGTGTGTTGTTTGTTCCTTCTGTGGCCCTCATTTCCAGAATCTAGATGCCAATTCTGTTCCCTTCTGTCCTCTGGTGGCACATTATGAGTCTGTCATGTCTCCCAGCTTGTCTTCAGGTAAATATCTATTTGGTTGTTTACTTTACTCTGTGGCTATCACATTAGATTATTCTCATTTAGCTCCAAATCCTGCTGGTGTGACGCTGACATGGAAGTCATATCATGCTCAAGATACCCTTTCGTGATTAAGCTGCAACCCCCAGATTCAAGGGAAAATCTTCCAGAAGTCCACATTTCCTACCACTCTTACAACAGGGCTTTCTTGAAAACTTCCTTAAGAAGTACTGTTTTTAAGCCATGGGTGGTAAAGGCACATGCCTTTAATCCCAGGAAGGCAGAAGCAGGTTTATCTGGCCAGTTCAAGGCCAGTCTGTTCTACAAAGCAAGTTCTAGGGCAACCTGGGCTACAAACAGAAACTATGTCTGGGGTGGGAGTGGAGATATTTAGGATAAAAAGAATGCTCTTGTTGTTGTTTTATATGCCATGCTTTTTCATCATGGAATAAAACATCCTTTTCCTCATCAGGAATAGAATGATGGTAGGGTACTTCAAGGAAGCTGCTGGGATGAGCATTTGAGGACAACAAAGCAGGACATGAGAGCTAGAGGGATCCACGTCCCCATCCTCCTGCCCTAATCATTCCCTGTGACCTCAGCACAGCCACTTCCCTCCTACAGTTTAGGGAAAACAAAACTAACCTCCTGGAGAATATGAAAGGAGTCTTGTTTTTGTTTTTGTTTTTCTCTTTGGAAAAAAAAAAAACAGAATTTTGTACATTTTCCTAAATTTATATTTTCTTTATAGGTTACAGTTATAGTCCTAATAGAAAGCCATCAGGCATAGGAATCTGGTGCTCGCTTCCTGGCCTAAAAGAAATTATAATGTCTGTAAAAAGAGCTTTTGTACCATGGACATCAAATTTCAGTCTCTCTAAACATCTCATGTAGCCACCAGGGCCTTTCATTAAATAGTAAAACAGTGTCTGAAGCACATGACTGAGCAGCTCAGAGTGTAATGACAGCAGGGAAAGGCGCTGAGCCCTCTAGGCCACCTTCCTTGCTAAGCCATAGAGAGGGGCTTTCCCAAGGCAAACCTCAGAGCCCCAGGGAGGAGCAGCTGGAAACCATTGTTTTAAATCCTTGCAGGCTTTATTTGGATTCTTCCAGATTCCGAAGATTAACCCCACAAGTGACTCAACATTCACGGCCACACAGAAAGCCAAGAAATCAAGACAATTAGATCAGGGGGAAGGGGACACTGAATTCTGGCAGGTAGGTGGGAGTCAGAGCAGATGCCAGTGGCATTTAGGGCTTTCCAAGCAAGAGTAGGAAGAGGTTCCTAGGTGTTCGGGAACCATGAGCAAATGAAGATTTAAACATTACTCTTAACTACTGTATACATTAAATGCAACCATGCAAAACATATGCTATAAAAATGGAAAGGAATTATTAAAGTTAAAGTAACAGAGTGGGGTGGTTAAGATAACAGACAACGCATTTAAGGCTATTGATGGATCTTACTTTAACAATAATATATACAGACAGATGTCAGAAGAATCAGGTAAATTCATCTTGAGTTCCTAGCTGAAATCCTTATCAAACCAAATGGAAACAAAACCAAGCCAAGGCCAATGATAACAGCAGCAGGAAGCAACAGGGCAGATAGGAAGCTAAGTATCTTTCAGTAAATGTAAGGAGAGTTTTGTTATCAGAGTTCCTGAGCCGAGTTCCTTTTTCAAGCAGATGTTTTAAATACACCAAAGATACCACACAATACCTTCAGGAACTTTCACTCTACAACTTGGAAAGGTCTTTACAAAACTGCTAGAAAATTCAGTCTATACATGAAGACGTTCTGATCATTTTCTTTAATATAGATAAATGCTTGACAAATTAAAGTCTCAAGCAAGTTAAAGAGAGAGCACTGGATGTGGATATGAAAGAGATATCCAGCTGTGTTCCAGCTATTGTTTAAAACAAAGGGGGAACAGGGAGATGGCTCAGTGGATAAAAGCAATAGCCCTGAAAGCCTGATGACCTGGAATCCAAAACACTGGATAGAGTAGCTAGCATCTCAGCACTCCTCAAATGAGACAGGAGCCAGAAACAAAGAATCACCCAGAAGCTTCCTGGCTGGTGAGCCTGGAGTATGCAGAGAGTAGAGCCTGGAGTATGCAGAGAGTAGAGCCTGGAGTATGCAGAGAGTAGAGCCTAGGGTAGAGCCTAGATTATGCAGAGGGTAGAGCCTGGAGTATGCAGAGGGTAGAGCCTGGAGTATGCAGAGGGTAGAGCCTGAAATATGCAGAGGGTAGAGCCTGGAGTATGCAGAGGGTAGAGCCTGGAGTATGCAGAGGGTAGAGCCTGAAATATGCAGAGGGTAGAGCCTGGAGTATGCAGAGGGTAGAGCCTGGAGTATGCAGAGGGTAGAGCCTAGATTATGCAGAGGGTAGAGCCTGGAGTATGCAGAGGGTAGAGCCTGGAGTATGCAGAGGGTAGAGCCTGAA
>PVIH01005704.1:74824-120502 GCA_004025045.1 Sigmodon hispidus | reverse complement strand
TTAGCTGCAAATAGTATTAAATACCTTGGAGTAACTATAACCAAAGAAGTAACAGACCTATTTGACAAAAATTTTAAATCATTGAAGAAAGAAATTGAAGAGGATATCAGAAAATGGAAAGCTCTCCCATGTTCCTGGATTGGTAGGATCAACATAGTAAAAATGACAATTCTACCAAAGGCAATCTACAGATTCAATGTACTGCCTATCAAAATCCCAACACAATATTTTTTGGACCTTGAAGAATAATACTCAATTTCATTTGGAATAACAGGAGAGCCAGGATTGCCAAAATAATTTTACTCAACAAAAGAACCTCAGGAGGTATCACCATCCCTGACTTCAAGCTATACTATAGAGCTACAGTAATAAAAACAGCCTGGTACTGGCATAAAAACAGACAAAATGTGCTTCTAATGACAACATGATTGCTATTCTTTAACAACGGATATATAGTACATAATTTCACATAATTTGACAGTCTTTTTTTTCTTTAATTGAAAAATGATTTTGGATATATTACATTTTTATTGTAGTTTCCCCTCTCCCCAACTCTTCCCAGACCTTCACAACATGCCCACTCACCCACATCCAAATCCATTATTTCTCTTTCTTATTAGAATACTAACAAGCATCTTAAAAAAATAGTAGTAGTAGTCATATAATAAAAACAAACCAGAAAAGAAGAAACAAACAAAATGAAAAAAAGAGCCAAAGAAAAAGCAGAAAAGACATATATAGATTCAGATACACACACATTTGTATCCACAGATATCCCACAAAATCACAAAATGGGAAATTATACTGTATGCACAAAGGACCTGCAAGTTTTTTGTAAATAGAGACCTGCCAAAGCATTATGAGATATATGATAATAAAAACCTTCACAACTGTCACTGAGTTATTTTGTTTTGGACATTTAATGTTGGACATGTGGCCTGCCATTAAGCATAGTTTATATACCCAGGGATACTCAATTAGAGAAAAATAACTTTTTATTGTGAGTGGTTATCAGCAGGGTTAGAGATAGAGACATGAGTCCACTTCCTCTTCAGTGTTGGGTCTTATCACTAATATGTTTAACTTATATAAGGATATGTGTGGAGATGCTAGTGATGTGTTATAGAAGAAAGGTATTTTTTACATTTCTGAATGATTGTTAAAATTAACAATACTTATTAAACATTTGATTAATTTGCATTAAATATAAACTTTGACCATGTCATTGGAGTTCTTTATGACATTACATTTATCCTTCTTACTAAAAATTATTAAAATATTTCATAGATGTTAATTATTTCAGGTTAATTTGAATAATTAAAGTGACCTCTATTATGACATAATTATTAAAAAATAATTTTTGAAACTGATAATGTGGCTCAAAGCTAGACATGTCTATTATTTAGTCATTAAGAGATAAAACAAGTCAATTAAGCTCCTATTCTGAATACATTATATGTTGACAACTTACATATAAAATAACAAGCAACAATGAAATTAATGCACTTATATGACTACTGTCTAACTATTTTCATGTCTATGTGAGTGTATTGGTATGAAGCAAAGAATATTGAAACAATAATCTTCTGTAATATTTTATTTTTAAATAATGTACTTGTAGCATCAGATAATTTTCAATGTTGATATACATTATATTTAATGACATTCAATTTTAAGTGTCATATCTGGTAAATTTCAAATAAAATATACTTAGGAAAGTTGAAGTTTTTTTTTTTTAGAACTCAATTGTTCTTAATTTTTAGTCTCTCTTCTGTGTTCTGTAGTGACATTATGTGTTACATTTTAAGTAATTGTCTCACCTATGGGTTTAATAAAAGCAGATAGGCAAAAGGGGCAGACAGAAAGTATGGGCAGGGCTACTAGGATAAGAAAACTCAGGAACACACAGACAGATGCCAAAGTCACCGGAACTTCCAGGAGACTCAGAGTAAATGTGGCTCTGAGAAAAGTTACTGAGCCTCATGCTGAACAAAATGGGTTGAGCTGAGATGAAGGAGTTAGCAAATTATATGGCTGTGCCCTAGCTCAATCAGCATAAAATAATGTAGCCTGTGTGTGTTTATTTGAGGCAAAGTGGGGCTGAGAGTGGAACCTCTCTGTCCAGGCCCAGAAAGTCTGGGCCAGAATATTTTACAACAACGTTCAATACATTTTCTTTGAAAATCTGATTATTTCAGGTACAAAATATAAAAATTGTGAGGAACATTTCAGCAACCTATTCTGGAAGCTAATTTTTAAATTTTTTTTTGTAATTTCTAACTACATTTTAAATACTTATTCTTTTTTATATAAAATAAAGTCCTTTTCTATGTATCCCCTTGCTCTCCCTCCCTTCTGTAAGGATTTCCAAAGCTTACATTCACCTGGAATGTAACTGTCAATCAACCCCCTGGGTGTGGCAATGCAAACATGGGCCCACCCACCCTTTTTTTTTCTTCTTTATTTTGTATTTATCAAAAAAAAACAGTAAAAAGAATTTTAAAAAAAAAATGCCGAAGAGTTAACAATAACTATACAGAGGATAATGAAAGGGTTCACACAAGCCCCAGCCCCTTCCCTTCTCTCTCTGCTCCCTTCTGCCCCATCTCTGCTCCCTGCTGTAATAAACTCTAGTGTGGTACTTCCAGTGTTGAGATTCCATTCACACGCCACGTGCAAAAACCTAACACCTTCCTCCTCCAAATCCATCCTGGTCAGCCTCCAGCCTCCCTCTTCCTCATGCCCCATCCCCTCCCCATAAAAGGCATGAAGTCTCAAGGTAGATGAGATCACCATCCACTCCAGGCAAGTTTGATTTTCTCATCCTAATGTCAAAACTGAGTTAGGTGTTCCACTGGAGGGAATGGACTCCAAAATGCCAGTCCACACATAGAAATAGAGTCTGATCCCTCCCCTCAAGGTTCACATAATGCCCATGTCAGTGGACAGTTGCCTATCCTTGGAAGGCCTAGTTCTTTCTCTTGAAGGTTACTCAGTGGCTGTTCTTAATTCAATGAGCTCCTCAGAGTTTCAGCCAGATCCCTCCAAGTTCTTCTCTCACCCTTCCACATGTAAAATAGCACATGTCACACACACAGGAATTAACAAATCAAGATAATGATATACCAATTTGAAAAAAAAATTAAATAACACTGTAAAATGGTAGTGATAAAAGGATATTTGGTTAAATTTACAGTGTGAAATGTAAGGCTTTAGAAAGAATAATACCATTTTGAAAATGGCAAGTTTGATTAATTTACATCCATGGAATTCTCAGATAACCTTACTGTAAATAATGAATGTTGATTATGAACTCTGTTGCATACTGAATGCCATTAAAATATTTGAAATTAGTTGTGACATCCTGAAACAGTGGCCAGTAAAGGTATAGGATAAGAAAAATTTAGCTAAGGGACTCCCTTCTCAAATCGAGTAAATAATTTTCAAATTTCTGTAAACAAAATACAAAAAAAGTAAAGTAAATAAGCTTCACAAAACCAAACATTTTAAAGGCATACATACTTACCTATATACTGAGGATCAAATATTAATGCTGTTAATACATTTAATGTTAATCACTTATTAATAATTACCATGCTTACTGAATTTTAAATTAAAACTAAAGTAAATTTGAATATGAAATTATTATTTGAATACAAGAAAACATACAAGTTGAAATTTATTTGAATGTCTGAATTATTCTAAAATATATATAACTTGAAGTAACATTTTTAATCTGTGACGCAGTATACAAAATACAAATTGAGTAAAAGGTTAAATTATAAAATGAGTGGATCAAACAGATGGTTTCCTGGTGAATCATTATTTTCTCATCTTTTTTTTTATCCCATATTTGATCTGCACTATACACTGTAAAAAAATTTGGTCAATGATGATGTCTATATCATAAATTGGTAAGAGTTTAAAAATAAATAAATAAAACTTTCCACAGAGTTGAATCCCAGGATTTTATTTCTATATTTTCATAGTAATGTTTTTTCCCCAGAATTGTATTGCCAGTACAAACTAAATATGATGGTACAACCATGTCATCACAGTACTTTTTTTAGATGGAGACAGAAGTACAATATTTTCCTTGCTTACCTAGAATGTTTCATGACAAATAGAGCATTATGAGATCATATTATAAAAATAACATTTGCAAACTATTAAACCATGAAAAATTATTTCTATTGTATGGAAAGTAATTGAGGAGCAAGGAGAATTTTGCCATCTGTTGTGGAATGTTTTTCGGTCCAGTTTGGGGCTGGAGGTTTGTAACCTGGTCCTCAGTGGCTTTTGTCTCCCAAAGAAATGAATCAGACACTTATGTACTTTATACTGTTTGGCCCATATCTTAAGCACATTACTAGCTAGCTCTTTCATCTTAAATCAACCCATTTCTACTATTCTACCTGCCACGTGGCCCGCCATGGCTCACCTGTATTTCTTACATGTCTGTCTTCTTCAGGGGCCAGATGGAGACTGACTAACTCCACCCCACTTCTACCTGCCTATGCTCTGATCTTCCACCCACTTCTATGGTGCTCTACATAGGCCAAACCGTCCTTTATTTACAGCATACAGAGAGCATTTTCACCACAGCATCCTAGTGCAGGTTCATTCTCTTAATTGTAAATAGCATGCTGCCATTCAGGTGAAGAAATTTATGAAATTAACCTAAATCTGAATTCATAAACTAGCTGAGGTTATTTTATTGAATTTTCTCATAAGAATATGTGTGTAAATTTAATTCTTATATTATTTGAGATATAATTTGTATATAAATCATCATAAAGATTCAAGTGGTGTACAACATGGCTATTCAATTCATATACACATTGGCAATGAACATCACACAAGCTTGTATTTTTAGCACTGCAACTTTATAAACTCATATTTTAAAATGGTCATAGATGATTGTCAAAATGTTCTTCTTATGGAAAAGGAAATATATAATTTTTAAATGTTAAATTATGAAAATATTTTTACTTTATTTTTTCAAACCTAAAAAGTATTTGCTAAGACATGATGACATGAGAAATTATATCTTCGATTAAACCACAATGAAATAAAATGTTAAAGTGTTCACTTCTTTGTATATTCTAAATATAAAACTGGTATCAGTAGTAATTATGAAGAGATAATTAAATAGCAGGGCACCATATGTGGTGATGTTTATAGTTACTTTTATATTGATTGCATGTAATTTTTAGAGTCAGTCTCTTTTAACTTTTTAAGAGAAAATAACAATTAAATTCATTTATCTTACTAAATTATATATGCGGCAATGCAATTGCCATGGAAAAATTGAACTGAAATTTGCATTTTCACTATATTCAACATTATTCTTCTTGACATTTTTAAGAACTACAGAACAAGCATTATCATTAGTTTTTATGCTCATGTAATTAGTAAAAATATCTGAATTATATATTTAAAAGTTTTAAAAATTAAGAAATACTATTCATCATAACCTAGGAAAATAATGTGTGCAATAGTCAAGACAATCATTCAAAACTACCTAATAAAATAGGGTATTTGATCCTTTGTAAATTATCTTATTTCATTCTCTTTAGTTTCTGTTCTCTTCATATTTTACAATATTATACTCACAGATATCCTGCAACAGCTTAATTAAAAATATTTTGTTTACTCAAAACTTACAAGGATTTTTTGAAAAGCATTTGATGGATGTCACAAATAAATTTATACTAAATCCTATTATTGATGATCATTTCATTTTAATCTATATTAGAACAAGTCATTTTTCACAAAGAAATAAAGCATCCTATTCCTATTTGCAAATCTTGAAATCAAGTAATTATTATTGTTATCATTATTCAATTAAACAGCATAGGTCCTAGAAAATATAATGCTTCCAATTAAAAAGTAAATTTTAAATTTATGATTTTAACTTCACATTCTATAATATGATTATACAGTTAATGTGCTTCAAATTTGCTCATTTACTGCATGGTAACATTTTGAGTTTTACTTTAAATGTTTTCTTGAGAAATCAAAATGTTCCTCTAAAATAGGATTTCTATCGCCTTTAAAATGATAACAATGCAGGAAAATGCAAAATCAGGAGCTAAGGAAAAATATGTAGATAACTGGACATCATAAGGATCAAATCTTTGATGTTGGACACAGCAGAAGAGAGAAAAGAATTCAAATTCTTCTTGTATGTTTGAACTTGGGGCATATGATGCTGATCTCTAGTGACGAAGTTTTGCACCATGGCAGCAAATGCTATTTTGCTTGCAGATTCACGTTGATTTATCAAATAGAAGCACTCAAATTAATTTTTATATTGTTAACCCACTAAAAATAGAGTGATATCACCCTACTACCATAGATAAATACAGAAACATGTAAAATGATGACATGCTAAGGAAGATGGTGTTTGTAAATATATGGAATGAATAATTGCTTACACATCAGATTTATTGTCACTTGTGTCTCTTTCTGACTATATAACATATGGTTTTAATTATTTTCTAAAGTTAGACTATTCACATAATCAATAAATTGTCCACTACCAATCTCTCATTGTTTCTTCCTAATACAAATCATGTATTAATTTCTCACCATATTTATCTGTATAAAATCATTTTTTCATAAAAATATGCATATTTTTATTTAGAATTATTGGAAAATATAAAATTGTGTGAGAAAAATATAAAGTAATAAAGTTTGTTAATTATTAGTATTCATAAACAGATATTCTCAAATTTAAATAATGCTTTGTAAATACAAAAATGATGGTATAATCTATACCGTAAAATCTAACATAAAAGTCAGAATACCTGATGTAAATTATATAGTCTGAACACATTTAAATTAGGTTAATACATTTATGAGATAGAATGATCAATTTTATTGAAATAGAAAATTAATTGTATAATGAGCCTGAGACATAGGCTAAACGGTTGGTAATTAAAAGAAAGAAGAGAAAATTAATAGTGTATATTTGTTACTATCTGAAAATATAGAGAAATATTGCCACTGGTTTTACTCATTTCCAAATTGATGTTGCCAGTAAAAAATACACAGATATAGAGACAAGACTGGTAAAAATAGTGATACGTACAAATATAAAAATGAGTAAAGTATCTAAATTATAGATCATAATTTGAATGTCTTCCTTCATAATAATTTGCTTGACATATGTTTCAGCTGCTTTATGATAGCTTCGCATGAAACAGTATTAGAAGGTTAAGATGTTACTTTGTTCTAGAAATTTGGGTCAAAATAAAGAGATGGAAATTGAATAAGCAATTACAATCATGAAAGTTCTGGAACAAGAAACTAGACTTAATAAAAACAATCTAAACATATCTGGGTCATACACTGACAGTCATCATGGGGCCTAATGTCAAAAAATACTTTCTTAATGCTTCTCTTTGAGTTCATAGCTAGGAATGGGGATCTCTTTATAGATAATATGAAGTGAGAATGACAGAGAAACAAATTATGGATAGAACAAGCATGGGCATTTGTGGCGAGCCGCTTCTGGCCTGCAGAACGACGAGTCACAACACGCACGATTCTTCTCGGATCACACTTTATTGGAGTACAGCTCAGTTGAGAAATGGTGGAAAGAAGACCCCGAGCCTGAGATTCAGCCTGCTTATATAGGGAAACCTGGCGCGTGATTGGTACCCAACACAATGCCTCATTAACATATGGCTGGTGATTGGTTCAAAGTAATACTCATTAGAATATGGTTAGTGATTGGCCCAAAATAATGGCTCATTAACATATTTGAGGATCGCATCGGATAGGTCCTTTCTCAATGCCTAATTAGCATAAGCACATCGGATTGGTCACTACTCAATGCCTAATTAGCATACGCGGCAATAGAATTTTCTAGCAAGTTGTGCAAAGGCAAACTGTGCCCTACAGGCATTTTTTCCATTATCTATAAAAACATTCCAGGAAAAATCTCCAAAATTTATAGAGAAACAATTAATCTTGGATATACCACACACAAATACATGTATGAAACATATGTGTTAGGAGCATGTGAAAAGAACTCTATATAAATAATTATACTTTGACACCATATTACTTTTGGTATAATCTAATAAACAAAATTAGACTGGCTCAATTATAAATAGCACATTATTATTTCCTTACAGTATTTATCAGCACCATAAAGTTCAAGGTGTTGGCAGCTTGTGTTTCATTGAATGTCAACTTCCTGTTTCAAAATGGTACCTACAAGGCTACATTCTTAAGTGAGGAAAAATTTAATGCTCTCCCAAAGTATGGGGTAAAAAACATTCCAAGTCTATTGAGGTATTCCCACTGCCAGCCTTGTAAGTAGGGATGCTTTGACTTTGAAGAGATTGTATTTCAGTGTCTTGTGAGGAGGCAGTGGTGTAACACTACTTTATTTAGGAGTGCAGCCATTGTTTTCAAAAACTACACTGAAAGAAATGTTTCAGTCTGGATGAAGGACTTTATCCTGAAAGAATAAAGGACACTGAGAAAATGGAAGTTCAAATGATGATATTTTCCATTGACTCAAGAAATTGATACAATTACAAGGAATTCTAGGCTACTGTAGAAAACGGAACTCTTACAAAAATCTTAATACATTTACATACTAACTTGAAAAGAATATATAAGTAGTGACTCTTCCTACCCATTCCTGATTTACAAGTAAAAGGTTTAGCTACTTCTGACAGTGCCTCTCATCAAAAGTAACAAATGTTCCAAGGCACTGATGTAGTTCGTTAGGCAAGGTCATCTAGCAGTGCCTTCAATCTATTGCCTTTAAATCCAATTTAGGTCTATGACTTCATAGCATCAATTCTATTAATAGCTTTTTTGATCTGTTTTTTAGGATTAACTTTAAAAGTCATTAATGAAGCACTTGTAAAAAATAACACTAAATAAATAAAATTATGAAACTATTTAACACCTTAAAGATTTCCAAAACTTTAAGTTCTTACTAATTAAATAATTAAAGAAAAAAATTTTGTAGTTCCAAATAAAATGATAACTTTCATTTAATGAAAAAAAATTAACATCATTTAGTTAGAGAAAGTAGCTATAATCATGTATTAATTCATGATGATAAAATATTAAAATATATAAGATAGAAAATAAGATGTTATTTTTATTTTACTACAATAAAACCAATCAGATTTTCATGGACAAAACTAGCCTCATCCATGTAAATATGCTTTTTTATTTTTATTTTATAGAGTAAAGACTCATTTTTTTTATCTATGTATTGCCTTGTTCCAAATGGTTTCTTTTGTACATATTCTCTCAATCATTTTGGTAGGTATCTGACTTCCCCTGTTGTCTGTGACTAAATATTGGGCAGATTGCTTCTCACTTTAAAATTGGTTACTATGTAGTACTAAGGTTGTGGTGTAAAGACATGGATTTAGACTTACAATTCTTTGTTTCAGGGAAGTGTGTGGTACCTGTGGGTGGCACCCAGGTTTGGGAGTGCATTTGAATAGATTCAAAAGTTAGGTTCATGCCAAAAGTTTAACCATCAGATTAAGGGCTTGGGTTTGGCCCAGAAACTTCAGTCAATAGTTATTGTACTCTTTACTCCTTTGCCCAAACCTAGAGTATCAAGACATGCAGTGCTCCACTTACATAGGCTTTTCATAACACCCACCCCCACGACTCACCTCCAGTCAATATTCCTCTGCTGCATTAGAAAAAAGAAATATCGACTCAGATTCATTTGAAACTTGTTCATAACAATAAAATTCTCATGCATTTTCATCATGTCAGCTCCCTGGTGGTCTTTGGAAGTCCTTTGACACAGGTTCAACATATGGTAGGATAAATCAACTCATTTTACTATGGACCTAATTATGTATGCTTTAAATCATCGTAAGTGTTAAGAAGAGTGCTCATAATAGTATGTTGCTTAAGTAATGAAATTGAAAAAAATTAAAAATAAACCTGTAAAGTTTGCACTGTACACTCACTTGGGGTAACATACACATCTGTAAACTATCTAAGGTTTTATAAAGCATGTAACAATAAGTTTTCATCCTACTTACTAGAAATTCTTTTTATGTTTATTTCATTTTTTGTCCTAAATTGAAAATAATGACACTTTTATCCATAGGGATTTTATTTGTTGCAAATGCCCTTTTCATTATTCAGATATAAGAGAAATATGAAAGTCTCACTTTGAAAGTATCCAATCACATTTTTGCTTTGAAAATCTCCCCTCACACAGGATTTAATGTAAATCATTTATGCAGAAATGCCAAAGAATCAAATCTTAAAATGCACTTAAGAAGGAACTCCGCTACAGTTATATTAGAGCATTGGTAAATAAACGTCATCTGAAGTGTTATTTTCCTGTACATTCCAGCTTCTATAGGATATCATCCTGATGATATTTTGCTGTGAACAGTTCTGAAAGCTAAAAATAGTTTTTAACTGATTAAATTTTAAGATTCATCAGTGAAGCAAATCATCTCTCTAAATTGCTCCAAGACTGTCTTCACAGTTACTGCTGTACTCATACTGAATATATAAAAGCAAGAACTTGCTAGTCCTGATGTTCAGACAAATTATGACTGATATCCATTGTCACTGTTTTCTACTTAGTAATACTAGCTGTAAAGAAACATTACAATAATTTTCAATTATCTACTATAAATTGGTTAAGTTGAATATAAGTAAATATTTATGTACATAGTCACTGAAAATAAAGTAAAATGTACAATGTTCAAATAATGCTTTAATTGAATATTTTACTTTAAATACTAATTCTTTTTGTAATAATGGGCATTGTTTGTTCAAATAAAATAGTTGAATGACCTTTTATCTGCACAAAGAATCTACATTCAAGTCTCCTGGTTTTACACATGTACTTGTTATTCTTTCCAGCCAACCAGTGGGTAAAAATCTGCCTCCTTGCAGACAACCTGATTTTCATTCCCAAGACCTACATGGTGGCAGAAGATAAAGTTGTAGAAGACTTTAATTCTCTGAAATGCACAGAAGTACCATGGCACACACTATACCTCTTCACAAATAAATTTGCTTCTCCTAAATGGAAGCAGAGTTCAATCTTCCACAAACATGTTTAATATTCCAGAAGGTCTGACACACTCTTCACTATGCTTTATGTGTGGAAATATACACATATGCATATACACAAATAAAACTAGATCTTAAACAAGAAGTACATGTAGAATGATAAGGTCAAACTGAAATTACATAGAGCAACATGAAGTTGACATAGCCTCCTTGCCTTGAAAATTATGTATCATAGGTTTAAAAGGCTGTATCCGTGGCTTTGGAGACACATTATGCTTTCCAGTTCTTCAGAGACTGCACTCCCTCAGAAAGTGATGCATTTAGGTCACTCTATGTTTCTCTGTATATTCCCATGGATGACAATAAAACATGAAAGACTGACAAAATAATAGGTCACAGATGTTAATCTTGTGTACCCTGCATGGATTACAATGGTCCTTGTATTCTTGCAAATACAACTGTCTTTATCCAGGCAATTGCCATTATATTCAGTTTCTGATATTGGTATAAAAAAGTCTACTTGTTTTTTCTTACTAAAATTGTCAATTTTAACAATTGCAATTGTGGTATGGCCCCTCCAATGAGTCTAATTTAAATTCATCCAAACATATTTGGTGATTTTTGTATAGTAAGTAAGTATCAGTACTTTCACAAAGCAAAGTCTTACAGAAAATCATTTATTTAGGAATACTGCTCACAGGTGCACATTGCTCTTTTGTTTCAGTCTTTGAACTCTTAATATAATCATTTTAACTCTTTAGCTTTCTTAATCTGTATTTTTATAAGTTCAAACTACTGGTTAATAAAAGATAAAATTTAAAGTGTTATACCAACTTTATACACTCTAAGCAGTTATTAGGTTATATGACTGTGAAGACTTTATCATAAAAAAATAAAAATAACAACACAAAAACCAACCAACCAAGCAAGCAACCAACCAACCAAAAAAAAAATAATAAATAAAAAAACAACAAAAAACTCCCACAAAACTGGTAGAACATTTATATCTCTCCTCATCATCCCAATCAACTCTTCTTGATCCTTACAGCTTAAAAAGGTAACTTAATAATCCATCAAACACACAGTCATCTTCTTTGTTTCATAGCCTTGTGAATTCTGTAGCAAGAATGACAACATGAGAGTAATTCCTACAAATATCATGACTAGGATCTAAATGGATCTTTGCTTTCCTTGGCGATCTTATTCTAGCCTAGCTGAGACTTTGAGTGTCTTTATAGATAAAATGTGGTTAAAGAATTCAATCCTGATTCTGGATCAACTACCTGGGTCTTTGTTAACAGCATTTTGCCCTCCAGAATATCTTGTAACTCTGTAAGAAATTTATTCATGTTAAATAAAATGATATTTTATGCATTAGAAGAAGGTCAAAAAGAGACTTTTATGTATTTAAAGAAAATCACCATCTCATCATGTAAACCAGATGATGACAGAGAATGCTCTAAAATCAGTCTATGCTTGATTACTCATGAGAACTTAATGGAGGAATAAACACCTCATTATGCCTGTATGTATTAGGAGAAGTTATTTTTGTAATGGAGACCTTGCAAACCAGAAATCAACTCCAAAATCTGTTTGATTGCTTCTGTTCTGCCTGGGAAGTCACTATAGTATGTAATAACTCAAGAAACTCAAGAATTGTAACAAAGTATGGTACTACAGTTGTGTTTTCTCTTGGGAGCCAAATCCTAAAGCCAATGGCTAGTTCCTACCTATGTAAACAACTACCAATTAAGGCAGATAATTCACTTGTATATAATTATATATATATATATATCCAATACAGAAATATATTTTAACAACAAACACTATATATATTCAACATTATTCAATTTGATTTCTCTTTTTACTACACTATCTTTCTACTGATCTCACTTTTCTTTTATGTTATTATGTATTATGTATGTCATAGTTTTATGTTTCTATGTATATATCTGAAACCAAAAATGAAAGAATTTCCTCAATATTTGTTTTTATGAGTATAATATCATGTAATATGAAAATCTGCAATAATATCAATTTATAGCAAAAGTAAACACAGAATAGGTTAAATAACCTTGAAGAAAAACAATTCTAAAAGAGCTTTCCCAAGTAATTTCTAGCTGAAGGGACTTCTAATGGCTATTTACTGTCTCGAGGACAAACTACATAATCATAGACAGACTGATACCTTCAAAACAAAGACCTCTGTCCAGCACAGACTCAGAGGTGAGCAGACTTCTGCTTCTGACTCCCCACGAATCCCTCTCCAGAGCCAAGGTCACACTCACTGTTCTGACTTCCTAGCAGACAGTCCTTAGGCTAAAACTGGTAGGGGCCTTTCCCAGTGATCCCAAGCAAAAGGGACCTGCCATGGCTGGGCCCAGCCTTGACTGTGATCTGTGTCAATGTAGACAGACTTCAAAATGCAGACTTATGGCTAGAGCTAAGTCAGAGATTGTGCAAGACCCATGTTCAGACCAGGCAGGAGACAGACAAGCCCTCTAGCCACAACTGACTAGGATCTGACTAAATAGGAACCACTGAAGCAAGTGGGCAGAAACCAGTGCAAGAATACATATAAAGAACAACAATGCAACACCAAAAGAAACTGGTGGTTCTTCAACTACAATACCTGAACAGAACAATGAAGAGGAAACAGAAAGAAACATCAAAAACACCTTTATAAAAATTATAGAAACCTTAAAAAAGGATAAAGAATTCCCTTAAAGAAATAGAAGAAAATATACACAATAATTGCAAGAGATGAACAAATTAACAGAAAAAAAAAAGAAAACTAAGAAAAGGAAAATCAATAAATGAAAGAAACATTCCAGGAATTAAGAATTTAAATAGAAGCATTAAGAAAGGCACAAAATGATGTAAAGGTGGAAACAGAAAGTCTGATGATGACAGGTGTAATGAACAGATACAAACATAACCAACAGAATCCAAGATATGGAAGAAAGAATCTCTGGAGTGGACAACTTAATAGTAAAAATAGATACATCAATTAAAGAAAAAAAAACCATAAAATAAAATGTTCAGGAAACTTGAGATACTATGAAAAGTCCTAACCTGAAAATAATAGGAATAGAAGAAGAATACAAGCTCAATAGCAGAAATAATGTATTTAATAAAATCATAAAAGAAAAATTTCTCAACATAAAGAAGGAAATGCCTATAAAGATACAAGAATCTTACAGAACACCAAATACAGTAGACTCCCCCAAAAGTCTAATATCCACATAATAATCAAGCCACAACATATACAAAACAAACAAAAAAATTTAAGAGCTGCCAAAGAAAAGTGTCAATTTGCAGGACCAGGTGCTGTCTGCAGTCCCAGCACACTCTGTAGCAGGGGCAGATAAAGTCTGCCTGTCACCATACCCACAGCTGCTGCTGAGGGAATTTGCACAGCTACCCACCTTGACCTCAAATTGAGTGAACAGATAACTACAGGGGTCCCTGAAGGTCAGTCTCAGACCCCGCCCAGAGGTGAAGAGGGGTCACCAGACCCAAGCGCCTATATCCCAGCCAGGGAGGGAGAGTTGAGCTCCCATCGGTTCTAGTTCCGGGACCAGGTGCTGTCTGCAGAGTAAGTCCCAGCGAACTCTGTAGCAGGCGCAGATAAAGTGTGCCTGTCACTATATCCACAGCTGCTGCTGAGGGAATTTGCACGGCTATCCACATTGACCTGCAACTAAGAGAACAAATAACTTCTGGGGTCTCTGAAGGGCAGATTCAGACCCTGTCCAGAGTGGTGACAGGAGGCACACAAGCCCGAGTGCCACAACTGACCAGGAGCCATCTAATTGTGAACCATTGAAGCCATGGGCAAATGTCAGTGCAAAAAATTACATAATAAAACAAAGAATAACAAGGTAACTCCAGAAGAGAGTGGTGATCTTACAAATACAAGACCTAAACTGAGCAATGAAGAGGAAACAGAAGGAAACAACACCAAAAATTACTTTTTGATGATCATCAAAGCTCAGAAAGAAGATATGAAAAATAGCCTTAAATAAATAGAAGTAAATACAAACAAAAAATTGGAAGAGATGAACAAATCTATGAAAGAAACATGCCAGGAACTAAAAGGTGAAATAAGAGCTGAAATAGAAGCAATAAAAAAGGCACAAAATGAGGCAAAGATGGAAATAGAAAATCTGAAGAAAAAAGCTGGAACCACAGATACAAGCATAACAAACAGAGTTCAAGAGATAGAAGATAGAATCTCTGAAGTGGAAGACTCAGTAGCTCAAATAGATATATCAGTCAAAGAAAATAGTAAAACTAAAAAAGCCATAACTCAAAATGTTCAAGAAATCTGGGACACCATGAAAAGACCTAATCTGAGAATAATAGGAATAGAAGAAGAAGAAGAAGAAGAAGAATACCAGCTCAAAGGCGCAGATAATGTTTTCAATAAAATCATAGAAGAAAACTTACCTAACCTGAAGAAGGAAATACGTATAAAGATACAAGAAGCTTACAGAACACCAAATAGATATGACCCCCCAAAAGTGTCAGCGCGCCACATTATAATCAAGCCACAAAACATACAGAACAAAGAAAAAAATTTAAGAGCTGCAAAAGAAAAGGGCCAACTCACATATAAAGGCAGACACATCAGAATAATGCCTGACATTTCAATGGAAACAATGAAAGCTAGAAGGGCTTGGTCAGAAGTTATATAGATGATAAAACAGCATGACTGCCAAACTAGAATACTATACCCTACAAAATTATCAATCACCATAGGTGGAGTAAACAAGTTATTTCAGGACAAAGTTAGAATGAAAGAATATCTATCTACCAATCCAGCACTACAGAGAGTATTAGAGGGAAAACTACAACCTAAGGACCCCAGATACACCCATGAAATCACAAACAATCAATAATTCCACAGAAGAATACCCTTGAGAAAGGAAATACAAACAAGTTACCACCAAAAATGGCAGGAAAATCAATGGTCACTAATTTCCCTTAATATCAATGGTCTCAACTCTCCTATAAAATGTCACACACTATCAAGATAGATACAACAACAGAAGCCATCCTTCTGTTGCCTACAAGAAACACACCTTAACCACAAAGACAGACACAGGCTTAAAATAAAGGGTTGGGAAAAGATTTTCCAGTCAAATGGTCCTAAGAAACAAGCAGGGGTTGCAATCCTCATACCTAACAAAGTAGACTTTAAGCTAAAAGCAATAAAAAGGGACCAAGATGGTCACTACTTACACATCACAGGAAAAATTGGTCAAGAGGAGATTTCAATCTTAAATATTTATGCCCCTAATATAAGGGCACCTACTTATGTAAAAGAAACACTACTAAAGCTCGAGTCCCACATCAATTCTTACACCCTAATAGTGGGAGACTTCAATAACCCACTTTCAACCCTGGATAGATCAAGCAGACAGAGTCTCAACAGAGAAATAAGGAGTCCAAAAGAGGTTATGATGCAAATGGATTTCATACATATCTACAGAACCTTCCAACCAAAGGCAAAGGAATATACATATTTCTCAGCTCCTCATGGAACTTTCTCCAAAATTGACCACATAATTGGTCATAAAGCAAATATCAACAGATACAAAAATATGGAAATAATCCCCTGTAACATATTGGACAATCAGGGCCTAAAGTTAGAGTTCAACAACATCAAAACCCAAAGAAAGCCTACCAACTCATGGAAACTAAACATCACTCAGCTGAACCATCTCTAGGTCAAGGAAGAAATTAAGAAAGAAATCAAAGTCTTCCTAGAATTCAATGAAAATGAATCTACAACATATCCAAACTTGTGGGACACATTGAAATCAGTCTTAGGAGGAAAATTCATAGCAATAGATGCCTATTTGAAAAACCTAGAGAAATCCCACACTAGAGACCTAACAGCCCAGCTGAAAGCCTTAGAACAATTAGAAGCAAACTCACCTAGAAGGAGTAGACGGCAGGAAATAATCAAACTTAGAGCTGAAATCAATAGAATTGAAATAAAAAGAACAATACAAAGAATCAATGAATCTAAGAGTTGGTTCTTTGAGAAAGTTAACAAGATAGGTAAGGCCTTAGCCAAACTAATCAAAAAACAGAGAGAGAGAGAGTGTTCAAATCAATAAAGTCAGAAATTAAAAGGGGGACATAACAACAGACCCCCCAGGAAACACAGAGAATTATTAGGTCATATTTTGAAAATCTGTATTCCACAAAAATGGAAAACCTAGAAGAAATGGACAGCTTTCTGGACAGGAACCATCTACCAAAATTAAATGAAGATCAGATTAATTACCTAAACAGGCCTATAACCCTTAAGGAAATTGAAGCTGTCATTAAAAACCTCCCCAAAAATAAAAGCCCTGGTCCAGATGGTATCAGTGCCGAATTCTACTAGACATTCAAAGAAGAATTACTGCCATTACTCCTCAAACTATTTCACACAGTAGAAACTGAAGGAATATTGTCAAATTCCTTTTATGAGGCCACAATCACCCTAATACCCAAGCCACTCAAAGACACAACAAAGAAGGAGAATTACAGAGCAATTTCCATCATGAATATTGATGGCGAAAATTCTCAACAAATATTGGCAAACCATATACAACACTGTATAAAAGATATCATCCACCACGACCAAGTAGGCTTCATCCCAGAAATGCAGGGCTGGTTTAACATACGAAAAACTGTAAATATTATCAATCATATAAAAAAACTAAAAGAACAAAACCACATGACATATCCTTAGATGGGGAAAAAGCTGTTGAAAAAAGCCAACACTCCTTTATGATTAAAGCCCTGGAGACGTCAGGAATTTAGGGAGAATACCTAAATATAATAAAGGTGATTTACAAGAAGCCGACAGCCATTATCAAACTTAATGGAGAAAAACTCAAAGCAATCCCACTAAAGTCAGGAACTAGACAAGGATGTCCTCTCTCCCCTTATCTATTCAATATAGTTCTCGAAGTTTTAGCTAAAGCAATAAGGAACAAATAGAGATTAAGGGATACAAAGAAGAAGTGAAGCTATCTCTATTTGCAGATGATATTATTGTACACATAAATGACCCACAAAATTCTTCCAAGGAACTGCTACAGCTGATAAACTCCTTCAGCAATGTAGCAGGATATAAGATTAACTCAAAGAAATCAGTAGCCCTTCTATACACTAAAGATAGAAGAGCTTAAAAAGAAATAAGGGATACATTACCCTTCATAATAGCTGCAAATAGTATTAAATACCTTGGAGTAACTATAACCAAAGAATTAACAGACCTATTTGACAAAAATTTTAAATCACTGAAGAAAGAAATTGAAGAGGATATCAGAAAATGGAAAGCTTTCCCATGTTCCTGGATTGGTAGGATCAACATAGTAAAAATGGCAATTCTACCAAAGGCAATCTTCAGATTTAATGCACTGCCCATCAAAATCCCAACACAATATTTTTTGGACCTTGAAAGAACAATACTCAATTTCATTTGGAATAACAGGAAAGCCAGGATTCCCAAAACAATTTTACTCAAGAAAAGAACCTCAGGAGGTATCACCATCCCTGACTTCAAGCTATACTATAGAGCTACAGTAATAAAAACTGCCTGGTACTGGCATAAAAACAGACTTGTGGACCAATGGAATAGAATTGAGCATCCAGACATTAACCTAAAAACCTATGAACACCTGATCTTTGAAAAAGAGGCCTAAAACATTCAATGGAAAAAAGATAGTATATTTAACAAATGGTGTTGGCATAGCTGGATGGAAGTGTGTAGGAAAATACAAATAGATCAGAGCCTGTCACCCTACACAAAACTCAAATCCAAGTGGATCAAAGACCTCAACATAAACCGAGCCACTTTGAACTTGATAGAAGAGAAAGTGGGAAATACACTTCTGCAAATTGGCACAGGTGACCACTTCCTAAATATGACACCAGTGGCACAGATACTAAGACCAACAATCACTAAGTGGGATCTCCTGAAGCTAGGAAGCTTCTGCAAAGCCAAGGACACTGTCAATAGGACAAAATGACAGCCTACAGAATGGGAAAAGATTTTTACCAACCCTACAAATGTTAGAGGACAGATCTCTAAGATATATAAAGAGCTCAGCTATGTTCATAGCAGCATTATTTGTAATAGCAAGAACCTGGAAACAACCTAGATGTCCCTCAACTGAAGAATGGATTAACAAACTGTGGTACATCTACACAATGGAATACTACTCAGCAGTAAGAAAAAATGATAACCTAAAATTCGCAGGCAAATGGATGGATTTGGAGAATATCCTCCTGAGCGTGTTATCACAAACTCAGAAAGATAAGCAGAGGATGTACTCACTCATTAGTGGTCTCTAAACAAACAAACAAGAAAAAAAGCCAAGCATGCCCAAGCGGCAAACCACAACCACTGAACAGCTTGGGATCAGAAACACCCTGGACTGACCCTTCGAACCCCACTCCAACTATAGGAACACCTCACTCACTCTTGAGGGAGGGGGGACAAAACTGGATTTGGCCAGGAGTGGAGACTGATCCAAGCATTATTGGGTCAGTGGAACCATTGGACTGTCGGCTCCCTGCCCTGGGAGGGGATGGGGAGTTGTGGAGAAGAAAAAATGACCTGATGTGGTGGGAGGGTGAATGGACCTTGAATAAGGATATACAGGGATGGAAAAAAAAATTTAGAGGGAAAGCTGAACCCAAAGTAAATATATGTGTAGCAATCTTATTTGCATTATCACCCTTGATAAGTCTTGCTTATGTTATTTATCTTCTTTATAGTTATTGTTAACTTTTCAGCATTTTAAATTCATTTTACTGTTTTTTTGATAAATACAAAATAAAGAAAAAAAAATAAAGAACTAATAGTACAGTTGAAAATGTTAGAACAATGAGAAGCAAACTCACCAAGCAGGAGTAGAGGATAGGAAATAATCCAATCCAGAGCTTCCAATTTAGATTTAGAAACCAAAAAAAGGAAAGAAAAGAAAAATATCAACTTAAATATAAAGACAGACCCATCAGAATAACTCAAGAGTATTCAATGGAAACAATGAAAGCACAAAGGTCCTGGTCAGAAGTTATACAGACACCAAAAGATCATGGCTACCAACCCAGACAACTATACCAAGCTGAACTATTAATCACCATAGGAGTAGTAAGCACAATATTTCACAACAAAGACAAGTTAAAACAATGCCTATCCACAAATCTGGCCCTACAAAAATCACTTGAGGGAAAACACCAACCTAAGAATTCCAGATAAGTCCATAAAACCACAAGCAATTAATAATCCCACAGAAGAAAAACCCAAAGAAAGGAAATTCACACAAGCTACCTCCAAAAATACAGGAAATAACAATTAGTGGACATTAATATTCCTTAATATCAATGGAATAATTCACCAATGAGAAGACACAACCTAACACAAATACAAAAACAGAAGACACTCTTCTGCTATATACAAGAAATACACCTCAACCTCAAAGACAGAGACAACCTCAAAGTAAAGGGTTGGGAAAGATTTTCCAATCAAATGGCCCCAAGAAAGAAACTAGTGTTGCTATCCTAAAATATAACAAGATAAACTTCAAATTAAAATTAATTAAAAGAGACCAGGATGGACATTACCTATACATCTCAGGAACAATTGATCAAGATGAGATTTTAATCCTGAATATTTATGCCCCTAATATAAGGACACCCATTCATGTAAAAGAAACACAAATAAAGCTTAAACCCCACATCAAATATTACACTTTAGTAGTGAGAGACTTCAATACCCCACTTTCACCCTTAGATGGGTCAACCACAAAGAGACTCAACAGAGAAACAAGCAGTCTAAAAAAGGTTATGATGCAAATGGACATAGTAGATATTTATAGAGGCTTACACCCAAACACAAAGGAATATACATATTTTTCAGCACCACATAGATCTTTCTCTAAAATTGACCCCATAATTGTTCATAAAGCAGATATCAATACATACAGAGAAATGCAAAAAAAAAAAAAAATCGCTTGTATCATATCAGACCACCATGGTCTAAAGTTAGACTTCAACAACATCAAAAATTACAAAAAGCCTACTAACTCATGTAAACTAAACATCTCTCAACTGAACCCACTCAGAGTCACGGAAGAGATTAGGAAAGACACTCAGGGTCATGGAAGAGATCAGGAAAGAAATCAAAGTCTTCGTGGAATTTAAAGAAAATGAATTCATAAATGCCCAAACTTATGGGACACAATGAAAGCAGGCATAAGAGGAAAATTCATCGCACTAAATACTTATATGAAAACCATAAAGAAATCCCATACTAAAGAACTAATAGTACAGTTGAAAATGTTAGAACAATGAGAAGCAAACTCACCAAGCAGGAGTAGAGGATAGGAAATAATCCAATCCAGAGCTTCAAATAATACAATTGAAACAAAAAGAATAATACAAGGAATCACCAATCAAAGAACTGGTTCTTTGAATAAGCCAACAAGATAGATAAACCCATATCAAAACTAACCAAAAAGAAGAGAGAAAGTACCCCAATCAACAAAATCAGAAAATAAAAAGGGGGACATAAACACAAATACCCTGGAAATCCAGAGAATTATCAGGTCATATTTTAAAAATCTATATACTCCACAATAATGGAAAATCTAGAAGAAATGAATAGCTTTATCAACAAGTACCACTTTCTAGAATTAAATCAAGTTCAGATTAAAGACCTAAACAGACCTATAATCCCAAAGGAAATTGCAGCTGTCATTAGAAGCCTCCCAAGGGAAAAAAACCAAGGTTCAGATGGTTTCAATGCAGACTTCTACCAGACATTTAAAGAACTAATACCAATAATCCTTAAACTATTGTATATAGTAGATATTGAAGGAACATTGCCAAACTCTTTTTATGAGGCCACAATAACCCTAAGACCCAAGCCACTCAAAGAAACAACAAAGAAGGAGAATTACAGTCCTGCTCCTTATTCCTTGTCCTGAAAGTTGCATTCTGGGACCAGGATCTATCTGTGGTGCTTGACCCCAGACCCCCCCTTAAAAGGCAGAACTAGGATTTGGCAGTGAGGATTTCCTCCAGCCACAACTAAAAGAGGGGACATTGTACAGCCTGCAACGACTCCAACTGCGCCAACAGAGAAGGACTGGGGCTTTGAAATTCAGACCCGTGTCCAGAGAAGAGTCAGAGATCGAGCAGACCCCTTGCCCCAAAAGACAGGAAACACACAAACTCTCTTGCCACAACTGTCTAGGAGCAGCCTAATCGTGAAGCACTGAAGCCATGGACAGATGCCAGTGCAAAAATACATATAATAATATAAAGAACAACAAGGCAACTCTAGAAAAAACTGGTGGATCTACAACTGTCAGACCTGAACAGAGCAATACAGAAAAAACAGAAGGAAACAACAACAAAAACACCTTTATGAAGATTATTGAAGCCTTCAAAGAAGATATAAAAAATTCCCTTAAATAAATACAAGAAAATACAAATGAAAAATTGGAAAAGATGAACAAATCCTTGAAAAAAAATCAAGAAAAGATAAACCAAAAAATTAAAGAAACATTACAGGAAGTAAAAATAGAAGCAATAAAAGAGGCACAAAATGAGGCAAAAAAATGGAAATAGAAAACCTGAAGAAAAGAGATGAAAATACAGATACAAGCATAAACAGCAGTTTCCAAGAGATGGAAGAGAGAATCCCTAAAGTAGAAGACTCAGCAGTGGAAATAGATAAATCAGTCCAAGAAAATACTAAAACCAAAAAAGCCATAACACAAAATGTTCAGGAAATCTAGGACACTAAAAAAAGACCTAACTTGAGAATAATAGGAATAGAAAGGAGAATAATACTAGCTCAAACGTACAGATAATGTATTCAATAAAATCATAGAAGAAAACTTTCCTAACTTAAATAAGGAAATGCCTATAAAGATACAAAAAGCTTACAGAACACCAAATAGATATGACTCCACTAAAAAGTCAGATTGCCTCATAATAATCAAGTCACAAAACATACAGAACAAAGAAAAATTTTAAGAGCTGCAAAAGAAAAGAGCCAACTTACTTATAAAGGCAGATCCATCAGAATAACACCTGACTATTCAATGGAAATGATGAAAGTTAGACAGGCTTGGTCAGAAGTTATACAGTCACTAAAAGAGCATGTCTGCCAACTTACAATAATACACCCAGCAAAGTTATCAATTACCATAGATGGAGTAAACAACATATTTCATAATGTTTATGAAATATGTCATAAGTCTGACTGAAACAATACCTATCTACCAATAAGGCAATCTAGAGAGCATTAGAGAGAAAACTCCGAACAAAGGATCCCAAATACACCCACGAAAAGACAAACAATCAATAATCCCAAAGGAATAGCCCAGAGAAAGGAAATACATACCAGCTACCACCATAAATAGCAGGAAATATGAATCAGTGGTCACTAATATCCCTTAATATCAATGGACTCAACTCACCTATAAAAAGACACAAACAAAAAAGTTGGATATAAAAACAGAAGCCATCTTTCTGCTGCATACAAGAAACATACATCAACCACAAAGACAAGCATGGGCTCGGAGTAAAGGGTTTGGAAAAGATTTTCCAATCAGCTGGTTCTAAAAAACAAGCTGGGGTTGCCATCTTAATATCTAACAAAGTAGACTTTAAGCTAAAAGCAATTAAAAAGGACCAAGATGATCATTACTTTTCCTATCACAGAAAAAACTGGTCGAGAGGATATTTCAATCCTGAATATTTATGCCCCTAATATAAGGGCACCTACTTATGTAAAAGAAACACTGCTAAAGCTTGAATCCCGCATGAATTCTCACACTCTAATAGTGGCAGACTTCAATACCACACTTTCATCCCTGGATAGGTCAACCAGACAGAGACTCAACAGAGAAATAAGGAGTCTAAGAGAGGTTATGATTCAAATGGATTTAATAGATATCTACAGAAGCTTCCACCCAAATGCAAAGGAATATACATATTTCTCAGCTCCTCGAGGAACTTTCTCTAAAATTTACTGTATAATTGGTAATAAAGCAAATATCAAAAGATACAAAAATGGAAATAATCCCTTATATCATATCAGACTACCACTGTCTAAAGTTAGAGTTCAACAACTTCAAACATCACAGAAAGCCTACCAACTCATGGAAACTAAATACCACTCAGCTGAACCACCACTGGTTCAAAGAAGAAATTAAGAAAGAAATCAAATTCTTCCTAGAATTCAATGAAAATAAATCCACAATATACCGAAACTTGTGGGACACAATGAAAACAGTCTTAAGAGCAAAATTCATAGGTCTACATGTCGATATGAAAAACCTGGAGATATCCCACATTAGAAAACTAACACTGAAAGCCTTGGAATAATAAGAAACAAACTCACTAGAAAGAGCAGATGGCAGGAAATATTGAAACATAAAGCTGAAACCAGTACTATTGAAACAAAAAGAGCAATACAAATAATCAAAGAATCAAAGAGTTGGTTCTTTGAGAACATCAACAAGATAGATAAGCCCTTATCCAAGTTAATAAAAAAGCAGAGAGAGAGAGTATCCAAATCAAGAAAATCAGAAATGAAAAGAGAGACATGACAACAGACCCCCAAGAAATTCAGAGAATTATCAGATCATACCTTGAAACTCTATATTCCACAAAAATCAAAAACCTAGAAGAAATGGACAGATTTGACAGGTACAATTTACCAAAATAAAAGAATGAACTAAGTAATTACTTAAACAGATCTATATCCCTTAAGAAATTGAAGCCGTCATTAATAGCCTCATAAGAAAAATAGCCCAGGTCCAGATGGTTTCAGTGCAGAATTCTACCAGCCATTCAAAGAAGAATTACTACCATTTCTCCTGTAACTATTTCCCACAGTAGAAACTGAAGAAATATTGCCAATATTTTTTATGAGGCCACAATAACCCTAATACTCAAGCTACTCAAAGACATAACAAAGAAGGAGAATTACAGACCAATTTCCCTCATGAATATTGATGCTAAAATTCTCAACAAAATTTGAAAGAACAATACTCAACTTCATATGGAATAACAGGAAAGACAGGATTGCCAAAACTATTTTACTCAACAAAGGAACCTCAGGAGGCATCACCATTACTGACTTCAGGTTATACTACAGAGCTATAGTAATAAAAACAGTCTGGTACTGGAATAAAAACAAACTTGTGGATCAATGGAATTGAATTGAAGATCTGGGCATTAACCCAAAAACCTATTAATACCTGATCTGTGACAAAGATGCCAAAAATATTCAATGGAAAAAAGATAGTATCTTTAACAAACAGTGTTGGCATAGCTGGATGGTAGTGTGTAGAAAAATGCAAATAGATCCAAGCCTGTCACCCTGCACAAAACTCAAATCCAAGTGGATCAAAGACCTCTACATAAACCCAGCCAAATTGAACTTGATAGAAAAGAAAGTGGGGAATACCCTCAAAGGAACTGGCACCAGCGACCACTTCCTAAATACAACATCTGTGGCACAGACACTAAGAACATCAATCAATAAATGGATCCTCCAGAAACTGAGAAGTTTCTATAAAGCCAAGGGCACTGTCATCAGGACAAAACAATAGCATACAGCATGGAAAAAGATTATCACTAACCCTACAAGTGACAGAGGATTGATCTCTAAAATATATAAAGAACTCAAGAAACTAGAGCCCAAAACCTTGAATAATCCAATCATAAAACATGTTCAGAACTAAAAATGGAATTTTTCAGCAGAGGAATTACAAATGGCTGAAAGGCACCTGAAAAAGTGCTCAAATTATTTAGCCATCAGAGAAATGCACATCAAAACTACTTTGAGATACCACCTTACACTTGTCAGATTGGCTAAGATAAAAGACACAGATGACAGCCTATGCTGGAGAGGTTGCAGAACAAGGGGGACACTCCTCCATTGTTGGTGGGAGTGTAAGCTTGTTCAGCCACTCTGGAATGCAGTATGGTGGTTTCTCAGAAAACTGGGAATCAATCTCCCCAAAGAACCATCAATACCACTTCTGGGTCCCTAAAGAAGCACATTTGCCCTCCAAAGACATTAGCTCAAGTATGTTCATAGTAGCATTATTCATAATAGCAAGAACCTGGAAGCAACTTAGTTGCCCCACAACTGAAGAATGGATTAACAAGGTGTGGTACGTCTACACAATGAAGTGTTACTTAGCAGTAAGAAAAAAATGATACCCTAAAATTTGCAGGCAAATGGATGGATTTGGAGAATATCCTCCTGAGCAAAGTATCACACACCCAGAAAGATAAGCAGGGGATGTACTCACTCAGTAGTGGACTCTAAACAAAAAAGTAAAAAGCAAAGCATGTCCAAGCTGCAAACCAGAACCGCTGAACTGCTTGGGATCTGAAACACCTTGGACTGACACCTTCTGTCCCACTCTCTCTAGAGGAACACCTCAATCAGTCTTGATGTTTTGGGGGAGAAACCTGGATCTGCCGGAAGTGAAGGCTGAAATGAGCAATATTGGGACATTGGGACCTTGGGGACTCCTGCCCTTGCTGGAGAGGATATGGGGAGATTTGGAGAACAGAGAATGACTGCAGGGGGTGGGAGGGAGAAGGGACCTTGAACAAGGATATATATGTATAGAAAATGTTACTTTATTCATGATAATAATAAAAGAGAAATAAATAAGAAGAAAAAGAAAACAACCTTAAAACTAATCCTCTCACCCAGCAGCTATTAATTGTCAATACCTCCTCAGCTAGATGTGGGACTCTGTGTTCATATCATCCTGTCGCTATGTTTGAATTTTGTCTGAACTCAATTTTCACAGATTCACTTTGTCAAAACAACTCTCAATTTATTTGTGCAAGTGACATATTGGCACAGAAAACCACTCATTCTTTGGAGGTTTGCACTGGATCTTACTGTATTTTTGTGATTAAGTATCACTTCCAATGTTCTTTGTAACATTGATTTAGGGAATGTGAAGTACTGGCTTGTTTATATCCTAGAAATTATTTCTTAAATGCTTAAATTAACATAAAAATAAAGTTACTTTATCATAAAATATCAAGTGCTTTATTAACCTAATAATTCATAAAGCTAGGATAATAATTTATTAAAAGTACAAAATAACGTGAAGAAAACACACCGTCAGAATGTTAATGTAGGATACAGTACTATGTTTATTAGAAGTTAAACTTCCAATTAGAAAAAAATTTTTTTTAAACTGATAAGTACGATGAATGCTTTTAAGGAATGCTCCTATTTGGGTATTCATTTCAAATATATTTAACTGTATAACTACAAAATTGGACACTAAGTGAAATTTAAAAATCTGGAATGATAAAATACAGCTCTCTGAAAAGAAACAGGTGTTGCATTAAGATTCACAACAGGGTTATTTTGTTTAAAAATTCTCCAAAATCTCTTGGTTCTTGGACATCTACTTCATAAAGCATGTCTTCTCTTTTTGGCACATACTAACAATATAAGCTTTCCAGAATGGGCTGCTCATTCCTCACGCTCATAAGCATAAATGAATACATTTTCATGAAAATTCATCTTTACATACTCCTCAAACTGATTTTATTGTATTTTTCTTATTAAATATGTTTTGAAACAAGGAAAAGTAATCTTATTTTTACATTCCTGCTGATTAAATAAAAATATAATTTTCCTATAAAACATTTTTTTCAATTGGAAGAAAAGAAGATCCCATTTATTTTGTTGTGTTATAGAACTAATACAACATAAATTTTAACAGTAGGTAAAGGTAGATGAATGAAGTTACCACCCCAGTAGTAATGTCATTTTGACAGATTAATAAGAAAATATCATATGTTCTGTTTGAAAATTGTGCTCTGAAGCTATATTTTAGAATAGACTTGATTTGTAATCTACACTTATTGCCAAATATTATACAGAAAGGCCATACTCTGTATTGGTGGATAAATGGCATATGTGAAATATGTGTTAAACAAAACACTGTGAGAAGGAAACATTTTTTCTAGTCATAGTGGCATGTGTACGAGATTGAGTGTTACTGAAACACATGCTATTCTACATTCTATTCATCCATCTGTTCCTATAGAGGGAATAGGAACACATGCAAATGTATTTATATTTACATTTCCTTCAAGGCTGTGGGATTTAGCTCCAATAAATATCAATTGCCACTCAACCTTTGGAGCAGAAACTGGGTTATGAATAGAGAAGGAAGATGAGACAGATTGTTAGGTTAAGGAAAGGAATATTTACTTGTTTAAAGTTTTGAATGATTAACACAATAAATACGAATACCATTATATTAACTTATTTAGAATAATAAATTAGTTTCTATAATATTGCACTCAAATCACTCAGGGAGCCATCTCTTCAATCAAATTTTTAGAAAATTATATAACAGATAATTATAAGATGAGCAATTTACATTCTTCAGTAGTAAGTTCAAAAATGAGGAAATCTAGCTAAGATTGTAATCAGGATTTCATAGGACATGAGATAGCATGGATAGCATCTCAGTGCCAGAGATTTGTAAGTTAGTTTCAGAAATGAATGAACACAGTAGCAGTGAACAATCATAGAGAAATGTGGCATATATGTTGTAGCAATGTTCTCAAGAACTTCCGTGTGTGTCATAACAGCATAGTAATAAAATTTACAATAGCTTTATAGGTTGTAGGTTATAATGCAGCATCTCAGAAAAAAATGTAACACATAGAAACAAGTGAATATTAGTGCATAAAGACATGTCAGCTTATGTAGGACATTGTCTTCCAGTTGAAGTACTTTGACTTTATCCAAGATGCATCCAAAAGCAGTCTCTCAAACATACATTCCTGTGAATCTCTTTTCTTACTTTCCAAAGGTGAAGTTCATAAGAAAATTCAGAGTCCTGAATGGGCATAATAAGCACATATCAAACTATAAGTTAATATAAGATGTATAGTATGCAAAAATAATACAAATAAAAGTTCATGTATTAACCACTAAAATTGAAATTAATGAAAATGTTATTATAATGAGGAAACCTAGGAGCATCTATGGAAAATAAGATGGAATGAGATTCTTTTAACTGCAAAGTTATTATATGACAAGCTGTGAAAAATGAGACAATATTCAGGAAATTAACACACTATTGAAAAATGAACAGTAGAAACCCAGTGATGAGCACCTGAGTGTGGATATAATGAATGTGGCATGTTAACAAATGAAGTGGACTAGCAAAGCATCTGCAAATGACTTATGTGTAAGACTGATGAATAAACAGAGAAATTATACTAAAGACATTGAAGCCAACATTCTTTTATGTGAGAATAGGCTTATTAACTTGCAGAGTGAGAAAACTAAAATGAGCTGTGATTGCACATATAACATGAAGTGATCACTGTAATATTGTAGCCTTTAGTATTTAGATTCAGATAAGTACAGATGTAAACTGTGTGTCCTCTTTTATGTTTTTTACTTAAAAAGGATGGTAGCCACAACAGAATGAAAACCATAACACTTAAATATGGTTTTAAATACTACTTTTGATTAGAAATATCAGAATATTTTTAAAAAATGACTGATTTCAAGACAGAGACAAAACATTATTTTTATACAAGGCTTGAGAATAATGGTAGTAAAATAATATCAGGAAATTTTATAAATTAGAGACAGGAGTGATGTGAAGAGAACCATATTGAAAAGTATAGGGTGATAGTCACAAAACCACTGACCTACAATTATCTTGCCTGCAATATGTGCTGTAGTAAATGTAGCACAGAACATGTGCAAAGGAGTCTACCAGTGACAAGTTCAGCTTAAGACCCATGCAATGAGAGAAAGCCCATGCTTGTCACTGCCTGGAGGGCCAGGAACCAGAGACAGAATAACACAGAAACCTAGGATAGAAATAAACAAAGCCAGATAAAAGAAGGCAATGAAATAATTCCTAATGATAGTCTGCTATACCCATAGTGTAATTGTCATCAGAGAGAATTTGTTCAGCAACTGGTGGAAGCAGATGAAAAGATCCATAGTCAAATATTAGACATAACTAGGAGAATCCTACTGCACAAGATAAGAAAGAATTGTGGGAGTTAGCAGGCATCAAGATACCAAAAGAACATGCTAAGAATCAGCTAACCAGAACTCAGAAAAAATGGCTGAGAAAACTCAGAAAATTAAGACTCACAGACACAGAACCAACTGACAGGGAGCCTTTATGTTTCTGACTGAGGTCATGTCCATATACCGTATGGTTGTGTAGCTTGATGATCTTGTGGGATTACTAACAGTAGAAATACGGCTAACCCTGGTTCTTTTCCTAGCTATTATGACCCCTTTGCTCAAAAAGTGTATTAAAGTTACCTTGTCTAACTTTAGTAAGGGGGGAATGTGAGCAAACTTATTATAACTTGATAGGCCATGTTTGGTACATATATTTTTCCAGGAGGAATAGAGATACATTATGAGCTAGAAAAGTTCTTTATGAAGTTTAAGAAAAAAATGATTTTTAAAATCAGTCATGTTTTATGTTTTCCATACTTTTAAATAATGTGTGTGCTATACATATATGCCTTAATACATTTAGAATAAAAATTATGAAAACTCAAAAATATAAATTATAAACAAGAGAACACATTGTTATACTATGTAAAAGGTTATTGAAAAAGTATGTGAGTGGTTATTTGGTGAACGCTAGGAGAAAAGAGATAAAGGAAATTGTCTCTCAAATGCAATAAGAGCTATTTTTTATGTAATAGTATATAATAAGCACATAAAATGGTTTTAAATATTGAGGAAGAACTTTGAATTCACATATGTGCATTATTTTTATTTTTCATTCACATATTTTTAATTATATTAGCTGAAAAACTCCATTGATCCAGGAGTCTGCTTTTTTGCCAGTAACAGGCTGTTTTTATTACTGTAGCTCTATAGTGCAACTTGAAGTCAGGGATGGTGATGCTTCTTGAGGATCTTTTGTTGAGCAAAATTGTTTTGTTGAGCAAAATCCTGGCTTTCCTGTTATTCCAAATGAAATTGAGTATTGTTCTTTCAAGATCTGTAAAAAATTGTGTTGGGATTTTGATGGGAAGTGTGTTGAATCTGTAGATTGCTTTTGGTAGGATTGCCATTTTTTCTATGTTGATCCTATCTATCCAGGAACATGGGAGAGCTTTCCATTTTCTGATATCCTCTACAATTTCTTTCTTCAGTGTTTTAAAATTTTTGTCAAATAGATCTGTTACTTCTTTGGTTATAGTTACTCCAAGGTATTAAATGTTATTTGCAGCTATGTTAAAGGGTGATATCTCCCTTATTTCTTTTTCGACCCTTTCATCTTTACAGTATATGAGGGCTGCTGATTTCTTTGCATTAATCTTGTATCCTGCTATGTTGCTGAATGTGTTTATCAGCTGTAGAATTTCCCTGATAGAATTATGTGGGTCACTGATGTGTACAATTATATCATCTGCAAATAGAGATAGTTTCACTTCTTCGTTTTCAATTTGTATCCTTTTATCTCTTTTCATTCTCTTATTGGGTCAATTTGTAATCTCCAAGTAGGTATTCTGTTATTCATATCTTCAATTTTTTTTCCGGAGCATTCAAGGCTGATATACAACATAAAGCCAGAGTGTGGTCATTATATAAAGATTGCCTTTCTACATTAGCATAATCTCCCTACCAAAGAAATTGATCTTGGAATATTTCAATATCTCTAGTCTTACTCTGTTTTTCAATACTTTTAGCTTCATTCTTCCATCAAGCCATTCATTGTAAGAAAGGTTTGCAAACTAGCCTCCAAAACTGTTGTAACAATACTGTGCAATCTTTTAGGAGTAATTTCATTTCAATTTGACCACAAGTTTAATATCTATCTGCTTCACAAACAGTGAATACATGCTTTATAAGATTATTACTTCCTTGAATCTCCTCAGATCTAACATTTGTACAGGAGTTTATTCAGCTCTTACACAGTCTAGAGGATATCTATTGTTTGGCAATTCCTGCAAGGTTACTAGATAAATTAAGGTTGGCTGTTTGAAAGCCTTTTTCTGTTTCTCTGTAATCTTATAAAGCAATATTGAGATTGGTTTCCTTTAAATTCCTCTGTATGGGTCTGAATATCTCTAAGACCTTTTTAAACATGTTTTTTTAAGAGTTTAATCTTGGCAATTATGCTAACTATTTTTTAAGGATAAAACAGAAATGATCAGCAAAATGATATTTATTATAGACATTACTTTTTTTTCTTTTACCATGGTAACCATGTGGTTTGTATTGATGATTATGTTTTGTTGTTTCATTTTGATAAGATAACATATTCAACACTGAAAAAAACTGCTAATTTAATATTTTTATTATAAATAAAGTCATATTTTTTGTCCATGTATCCCCCTGTTCAAATCCCTTCTCCCTCCCAACCCTCCCAGTCACTCTCTCTTCTCTCCATCACTTTATCACCTCTGCAGCAAGGGCAGGAAGTCCCAAGGTCCCAAGGTGGCTTAGTTCAACATCCACTACAGGCAAATCCGCTTTTCTCACCCCAACTCAAGACTGGATCAAGTGTTCCTCTGGAGGGAGTAGGATCCAAGTTGTCCATTCAAGGTGTTTCAAATCCCATGCTGTTCACTGTTTGTGGTTTGCAACTTGGACATGCTTTGCTTTTTGTTTAGACATTACAGTAATCTCATCTATATTAATTATTTTTTCATTTTATTTCCTTATTTTATACTGTCTATTATATTTTCTAAGACAGACCAAATTCCTATAATAGTGTTTCTCATTTTGTAATGTAGACAGAAAAACTCTTTCATTGTTTTAAAGTGATTTTCTTTGACATATTGATTTATATCTCTCTCTCTTTATATTTTTTTTTTAAAAGTTCACTAAAGTCATTGTACACAAGAACTCAAAGCTACAACATAGCTAAATGACACAATGCCTCACTCCTGCATTGATGGCCTCTGGCAGAGGGATGTGTAAGGAAAGACTTGTTTTCTTTAAGGGTCTGGCCACAGGGAGTTTAATTATGCTCCAGTAAACCAATGAGAAGCATGAATGGGCAGTTTTATAAATGCGGATATCATCAGTGTGGGCATGATACTGAGAGGTCTGATATCTGTGTTTGATAGGTTGCATGATGTAAAAACACCAAATAATAAATATATGTATATGAAATTTTTTTTAAAAAAATGAAAAATGAAATACTTGGATTAATATCAGGGTTTCACTGGCATTGTAAATTTTAAAGGCTTTTCTATTTCTTTTAAGTTTTATGGAATTATATGATGCGTATTGGTCTTAGTTTTTTAAGTTATAGTAGAATTCTGTAGAAAGTCATTATTTTCTTGTGTTTGTTTCTGTTATTGCTGTTTTTTATATTTAGTATGGAGTATTTTATTGGTATTTCAAGTATTTCATGGCTACAAAGTATGCATTTGGTAAAATCGTTCATTGAATTTAGGTTTAATTTTGCTATCTAAATACCAGTTTTTTTTCTGAATTTTCAATTTATCGAAACTAATTTATAATGTATGTCCTTACGATTTTCTGGAATTTCATTCATATCAGTTATAATGTTTGTCTTTCAATTTCAACTTTTATTGAAGTAGTTCTTCCTTTTTTTGTTTAATTTAGAAAGAATTTGCCATTTGTGTTTAATTCTTAAAAAAAATAAAAAAATGATGAGATAATACTAGAAGTTTAATAATGAATTGAAAAAGAGTTTTGTATTTGGCTGGCAAACAAAAGCAGAGAGAAAGCCTGTAGCACACATCAAACCTCAGGTGAGTCACATTCTATGAGTTTTCTTTGCCTTGCACACCAAGATAAACAGTAAGTCCTGGGTCTTTATTACAAGGTTTGTCCCACTGGGTTTAGTATTTATTGGATGATTCCTGGCAACTTTAGTGGTAGAGGTATTTGCTGGCTTCTCAGGCTAATTCTTCCTTTCAGAGCAATGGGAAATGGTCATGAAAAAAATTTAAAAAATCCTGTTTCTACAGCTGTTTCTTTTTATCATTAATAAAATTGTCACCATTTTTGGACAAAATAGAAAAAAGAAATTCCAATATTTTACTCACCAAATATACTGACCATGACCATTTAAATGGTGAAGTGAGACAGGTACCTAGTATGGTAGTAGCCTGTGGAGAAGGTCCATGGAATGTCACAACCCACTGGGAGAGGTAACAAGTCAACAAGCCATACCCCTGCGTGAAAAATAAATATATAAAGCTAATTCTTGCTAAATCCTTTTGCAGGGTAGTGACTCTGGCTACATGCTGCTCTTTTCTGTGCTGATCTATAAATTTATAGATTATTTAAAGCTTATCTATAAATTTGGTATCCCAAAGTTAGATAATAGATATTGCACAAATCCTAAAGTAAGAAACAATAACTAGATATTTGAGTAAATGATAAGAGATTAGAGAGGCAGAAGAAAAAGCCACAGCCAGTTATCACCTTCACAATTCATCAGGCCCAAAAGAGTAAATCGTGTTACCATAAATCTTCCACCTTAATGGGAGAAGCAAGGAGAACTGCAAGGTAAAATGGAACGGCTGAACTCTGTTCACTTTCATCACATATACTTTTCTCTGCCCAGCCATACATATCACTTCCATTGTAGTGCTGGGACTTCCGACATGGCTGTATAAAGTTGAACTCCAACTATTGATAAGAGAGTATTGCCCTTGCTTTATATCCTTTCCAGCATGAGCTGTCACTTTTTTTTTTTTTTATTTTGACCATTTTGAGAAGCATGAGATACAATCTTAAAACTGTTTTGGTTTATATTTTATTGCTTGCTAAGGATGTTGAACATTACTTTAAGGGTTTCTAGGCCAGTTGAGATTCTTCTGTTGAATTTTATCTTTTTAGATCTGTACCCCATTTTAATTGAATTATTTGGGTTATTTATATCTAGTTTCATCAGTTAATTAAATATTTTAAAATCAGCCCTCTGTCAGATGTGAGAACCATAGGTCCTTCATCAACCCTCATAGGGTTGGTGAAGGTTTTTATATTTTTCTATTGTATAGGCTGCTGCTCTTTCTAATTGATGGTATCCTTTGCATACCAAAACTTTTTAATTTCCTGAGGTTCAATTTATTGCCAATCTTACCACTTGTACAACTGGTGTGACATTAAAATATTGTTTCCTGTGCCAGTGCATTCAACATTATTTTCTACTTTCTCTGCCATCAGATTAGTATATCTAGATTTATGTTGAGATCTTTGATCCATTTGAACTTACATTTAGTGCAGGGTGATAGATAAGGATTTATCGGTATTTTCCTACATGTTAACATCCTTTTAGACCAGCACCAATTGTTGAAAATGCTTCCCTTTTACATTGTATATTTTTTGCTTCTTTGTCAAAAATAAAGTGACTGTAGATGTGTGGATTTAAGTCTAGGCCTGTTATTTGTTTTCATTGATTCATCTGTTTTTATGCTGACAAAAGATTTTATGAATTTATTTCTGTAGTAGTGCATATAATCAAGGAGGCTGACACATTTGGAGGATTTTTTAATTCATTGAAATTTTTAACTATCTTGGGATTTTTGCTTTTTCTTATAAAGCTGAGTTTTGTTCTTTGAAAGTGTGTAGACAATATTTTGGAGGGAAAAGAAGGTTTATTTCTTCTTGCAGGTAACAGTCTCTCACGAAGGGACAACATGACTACAGACCAGCACAATCATGGCAACCTTGCATTTGAGATTCACTGTTCAGATGATACTAGTTGTGTCCAGTTGAAGCAAGAACACCTTACTTCATTGATGAGGACCTATGGTTCTGAAGATGGATGTTGGTCCAGTAATTCTGCACCAAACCCAGTGAAGGCCACAGTATAACATAACCAATTCATGCAATTCTTTTTTTGTAAATACACAGTCCTTGTAAATTATTAACAAATATGAATACAGACTATAAGAATGATTTTTTGCAAGTTTCAAGCTATAGTTGCATCCATATCCAAACCTTATAACGAAAGACCAAGTTCAAGGGAAAGTTATTTACATTTCTTATAGCTTCAATAGACAATTTTGTTAGGATTTTAATTGGGATTGCATTGAATCTTTAGATTACTTTTGGTAATATGGTCATTTTACAAAGCTGGTTTACTGAATCATGAGCAAGGGACATCTAGCAATCTTCTGATATGTTCTTCAATTTCTTCTTTAGAGACTTGTATTTATTGTCACAAATGTATTTTACTTGCTTAGAGTTACATAAAGATATTATACATTATTTGAGAATATTGTAAAGGGTTTTGATTCTTTGAATCTTTCTCAGACATTTTATCATTTATACATAATTAGGCTATGGATTTTTTGTTTTGTGTTGTGTTTCAGTTAGTCCTGTATGCAGCTACTTGATTTATGAGCTATAGAAATTTCCCGAAAAATTTTTGGGGGATTACTTATGTATACTATTCTATCTGTGAATAATGATACGGTAGCTTCTTTCTTTCTATTTATATCACTTTTGATTTTTTAGAGGTCTTATTGCTCTAGTTAGAACTTTTACTTATTTATTTATTTATTTTCAAAGAAGTCACACTTTCTATCCTTGTATATCCTTATTCAAGGTCTCTTCCTCCTCCTGCCCCATAAGGTCATTCTTTCTTCTCCACAACTCCCCATCCGCGCTCCCTGGACAAGCAGCAGACAGTCCCATGGTCTCACTGACCCAATATTGCTTAGATCAGTCTCCACTCCTGGCAGATCCAGCTTTCTACCCCACCTCAAGAGTGAGTCAGATGTTCTTCTCAGGGGAGTGGGATCCAAGGAGTCAGTCCAGGGTGTTTCTGAACCCAAGCTGTTCAGTGGTTGTGTTTTGCAGCTTGGGAATGCTTTGTTTGTTTGTTTAGAGAACAATAATGAGTGAGTACATCCCCTGCTTATCTTTCTGAGTTTGTGATACCTCGTTCAGGAGGATATTCTCCAAGTCTATCCATTTGCCTGCAAATTTTAGGATATCATTTTTTTTTCTTTTTACAGCTGAGTAGTACTCCATTGTGTAGATGTACCATACCTTGTTAATCCATTCTTCAGTTGAGGGACATCTAGGTTGTTTCCAGGTTCTTGTTATTACAAATAATGCTGCTATGAACATAGTTGAGCTAATACCTTTAGAGTATGACTGTGCATCTTTAGGGCATACACCCAGAGGTGGTATTGGTAGGTCGTTGGGGAGATTGATTCTCAATTTTCTGAGAAGCCGCCATATTGCATTCCAAAGTGGCTGAACAAGCTTACACTCCCACCAACAATGGAGAAGTGTTCCCCTTGCTCTGCATCCTCTCCAACATAGGTTGTCATCTGTGCCTTTTATCTTAGCCAATATAACAGGTGGTATCTCAAAGTTGTTTTGATTTGCTTTTCTCTGATCACTAAAGATGATGAGCACTTTTTCAGATGCCTTTCAGCCATTCGTAATTCTTCTGCTGAGAATTCCCTTTTTAGATCTGAACCCCATTTTTTGATTGGATTATTCAAGGTTTGGGGCTCTAGATTCTTGAGTTCTTTATATATTTTAGAAGTCTATATTAAATAGGTTTTTTAAAAGTTAAAAACCTCAGTTTGTTAATCCACTCCAGTTGAGGAGCATCTAGGTGGTTTCCAGTTTCTTCCTATTACAAATAATGCTGCTATGAACATAGTTGAGCTAATGCTTTAGGGGTGCAAATGTGCATCTTTAGGGTAAATGCCTAAAAGTGGTATTGCTGGATTCTTGGGGAGATTGATTCCCAGTTTTCTGAGAAATTGCCATACTGCATTCCAGAGTGGCTGAACAAGTTTATACTCCCATCAACAATTGAGGAGTATTTCCCTTGCTCTGTATACTTTCCACCATAGGCTGTCATCTGTGTTTTTGATCTTAGCCATTATGACAGGTGGAAGATGATATCTCAAAGTTGTTATGATTTGCATTAATCTGATGGCTAAAGATGTTGAAAACTTTTTCATGTGCTTTGCAGCCATTTGTATTTCTTCTGCTGAGAATTCCCTTTTTACTTCTGAACACCATTTTTTTTTTTTTTTTACTTCATCATACACATGACCAGTCAGGGTGAATAGAAAATATCGAGGTCAAGCTCATTCATGTAATCCTCCCATCATATTATTTATTTATTTTTTATTTCTTTTTTTATTTATTATTTTTGTTTATGAATAAAGTCACATTTTTTAATCTGTGTTTTCCCTTGTTCAAACTCCCTTCCCTTTCCTGCGCCTCCCAGTCACTCTTTCTTCTCCCCATCACTTTATATCCTCCCCAGCAAGGGCAGGAGGTCTCAATGTCCCAAAGTATCAAGGGGGCTTAGTTCAGCATCCATTCCAGGCAGATCCACTTTCTTTACTCCAACATCAAGACTGGGATGTTGTTGGGGGGGAACAGGCTTCAAGGTGCTGGTCCAAGGAGTTTCAGATCCGAAGCTGTACAGTGGTTGTTGTTTGCAGTTAGACATTTTTAGCTTTTTGTTTAAAGTCCACTAATGAGTGAGAACATCCCTTGCTTATCTTTCTGTGTTTGTGATACCTTGCTGAGGACAATATTCTCCAAATCCATCCATTTGCCTGAAAATTTTAGCATGGCATTTTTTCTTACTGCTGAGTAGTACTCTGTTGTGTAGATATACCACAGTTTGCTAATCTACAACTGCTTCAGTTGAGGGACACCTAGGTTATTTCCAGGTTCTTGCTATTACAAATAATGCTGCTATGAACATAGTTGAGCTATTGTCTTTAGAGTGTGAATGTGCATCTTCAGGGTATATGCCCTGGAGAGGTATTGCTGAATCTTTACGGAGATTGATTCCAGTTTTTTTGAGAAACTGCCATATGGAATTTAAGAGTGGCTGAACAAGTTTACATTCTCACCAGCAATGGAGGAGTCGTCCCTTTGCTCCACAACCTATTCAGCATAGGCTGTCATTGTGACTTTTAATTTAGCCAATCTAACAGGTATAAGGTGATATCTCTAAGTTGTTTTGAATTGCATTTCTCTGATACTGTAGATGCTAAATACTTTTTCAAGTGCCTTTCAGCCATTAGTAATTCTTCTGCTGAGAAGTCCCTTTTTAGATCTGCACCCCATTTTTTGATTGGGTTATTCAAGGATTTGGCCTCTAGTTTCTTGAGTTCTCTATATATTTTAGAGATCAATCCTCTGTCAATTGTAGGGTTGATGAAAATCTTTTCCCATTCTGTAGGCTGTCGTTTGGTCTTATTGACTGTGTCCTTGTCTTTACAGAAGCTTCTCAGTTTCAGGAGGTCCCACTTATTGATTGTTGTTCTTAGTGTCTGTGTTACTAGTGTTATATTTAGGAAGTGGTCACCTGAGAAAATTGTAACTGCTTAGAGTGGATGTGCCATTCTGAGCTGACTCATCTTGGGACTTGCTACCCTTTTTAGGGAGTAGATTGGGGCATTGTGGGGGAGGCTGAAGGTGGACAGGCATAGATTGGAAATAATGAAGGATGAGTGACCAACAAGATACACAGAAAAAAAAGAGACGTGTTAAATATATGTATATAGGAATGTAAAATTAGAAACATATATATAATGCTTAGATATGTTTCTTGTATTCCCTAGGTCTCCAAGACTTTTATCATGAAAGTGTGCTGGATTTTGTCTCAGGCTTTTCCAGCATCTAAGGAGATAATCACCTTTTTTTTTTAAATTTTAGTTTACTTATATGGTGTATTATATTTACAAATTTTTATGTCTTTAATCATCTCTGCATTTCTGGGTGATGCCTTGGTCATGTCTTAAGATGAAAAGAATATTCAAGCTGAAATGTCTTATAAACATATAACATTTCTAAGATAACACACACAAATCTCTAATATGTATAGTCATAAAAAACTGTACAACTAGAGCAGCATTAATTTGTTGACTTTATTTAACTGAAAAACAATTGCTAGTTATTTTTATTAGTTATTCTCAGATCATAGAAAATCATCAGAATTTACTTCTTGGAAAATAGACATTATTTAGGAAAATAGATAAAATGTGATGTCATATAATAAATGTGAGCAAGATGAAAAAATAAAATAAATGTTTATAATAAGGTCAGGCTTTGCATATGCCTCCTGTGTTTGTGAAATCAGGCCCTCTTGCTGGGAAGCACTTTACCAAAAGAGCAAGCCACTCAGAATATATGGCACTATTGATTTACCAAACACATTATTCTCTAAAAAACATTTAAAATTATGACAAAGTTTATTATCTACATTTTATTGACTGATAAATATCATCATCCTCAGTTTTCTACTACAAAATCTTAAAACTGCTTTAACAAGCAATAAACAAAAATGTTGCTATACTTTGTTGATGTTTTTGAGATAATAGCTAAGATTATTGATGGTAATTTACTCTTATGCTCTAAAACAATTTTTGGTTTTATTTTTGATATTGTTTAGACAAATTTCCTTATACATCACAGACTTTTCTTATACACATTGCCTCAGCTTCTTGATAGCCAGGTTTACAAACATTTGTCAGGATATTTATTTATTCTGTGTTATTACACAAGCATTATTCAAAAATTAAAGACTTAAAAAATAAAATTATAAGACAACAGTGAAAGATGGCTCTGTCATAATCTTAAAGATTAGACATTTTTTTCCACTTGAATATGGGTAAGGAGAATTCTGATAAAAAATTCAGACCACAATTCAAAGAGAAAAATTTGGGAAGGACAACAGAAATAAAGACAGAAAAGTCAGGAGAGGTAGTAAATATGGAGGAACAAATGATGGAGAGAAAAGTGAAAGCCGTCTAAAAATACAATCCTGGTTCTTTTAGTAAAGCAAAACCCAAAACAATGGCCTCAAAGTAACACTAATGCCCAAATATTGTCAGGCCTAACCCCAGAAGAAGAAAAGAGTTCTTTTTCCTTTTAAAAAGTTTTTTTTATCTATAAATGACTTTTTCTAGATGGCAGACTAACTTTAGGAAAAAGAAATCTACTCCACTGCTCCCCATAACTGTGAGTGCTGCATCGAGTAATATGCTTGAAAGATAGACTTTTACTTAAAATAGAGCTACATTTTTTTTAAAAAAATATTTATTTATAAAAAAAGTCTTTTCTATCCATGCATCCGCTTGTTTCCCCTTCCTTTCTTCCTCCAAATCCCTGCCAGTCAGTCTTCAGCTCCCCTCACCCCTATTCCCTCTCCAAAAAGGGCAAGAAGTCCCAAGGTGGTTCAGCTGAGCATAGCGCATCCACTCCAGACAAGTCCAATTTTCTCATCCTAATATTAGGACTTGATTAGGTGTTATTTTGAAGGAAATTGGCTTCGAGGTGCCAGCCAAAGCATGAAAACACAGTCTGATCTCCTCACCCCTCGAGGATTCACATACTGCCTATGTCAATCAACAGTTGCCTATCCTTGGAAAGCCTTGCTCCTTTTTCCAGATGGTTCCCCAGTGGTTGTGTTTGATTCAATGAGCTCCCCAGAGCTCCAGGCAGCCATTACTGTGGGAATTTTCCTCGTAATTCCTATTCCCTTGCTCCTCCCCCACTACATTAGGGACAGAAAACCAACACAGAAACACAAGTTTGCCTAAAGATAAACGATCACACTTTCTGAGTGATACACACAACATGCATTGCACAGAGAAACAGGAACATAGCTTCCGGGAAGTATCAGTGGAGGTCTCTAGGTTTTAGGAGCTTTGAACTCTTTGAAAAGGAGTGACCCATCACTTCTGAACATCAGCAGAAACTTTAAATTCCAAGTTTATCAATTGCTGAATTCTCAAATCTATTGTTTCCCTGCAAGAGTTGATTTACTGCGAAGTGGGAATGAAGAACATTAAGTGTATGTCCAACAAAAAATTGCCAAACCTCCTCCCACAGAGTAGTTGTTTTACAATGGAATAGAAACTCTCTGAGATCAGTGAACAACATTTCCTTGAGGGCCCGTATCTGACCCTCATGCTTTCCATATTTTCTGAAATATATACACTACCACACTCTGTGGCATGAATATTTGTTACTATGCTTCTACAAAACAAAGGGACCAGTGAAACAATTAAGAAATGGACAAAGGGCTGCAGAGATGTGTGAATTAGGAACAAAAGAAATAATAAAATTCAAGGCAAAATAACACCCAAGAATCTTAAATGTGTTTTAAAAATAAAATCTAATAAAATTTAAAATGTTAAAATAAAAAAACAATCCAAATTGAAACTTACTCAATAATAATCAAAGGGAATTAAAAGATGGAATTAGAGAAGATAATTCAAGCCTTAAAGAGAAATTCAGCAATTTAACTAAGTTCAAGAAAAGTCAGTTAAAACTTTAGAAAATTAAATCTATAAAGAAATCATAAAAAATCAATAGACAAATAGACAATAGACAAATAGAGTCCAGGGGAGATCTTAACCAGCAGGATGTAAAGCTGGGAGATAGAAGACAAAAATCACAGGCTACTGCCGAATCATCCCATTTGGAAAACAGTAAAAGACAAACCATGAGCTCCAATTTCTAGACCTTGGACTCAGCAAGATACTAAAACTGTGATATTCATATATATATATATATATATATATATATATATATATATGATGCAGTAGAAGGCAGAAGAACACTATTTAATAAAATTATAGCATTTTATAAGTGCTCTATATCTAGGGATATTATTGGCTAATCAAGAAAATGAGATATTTAAAATATCAGATATACATGAAGGGGAAAAGACAATATTTTACAGAAATTAAAATGTCTAGATTATAGAATAAGAGAATTATCCTAAAATATTCCAGAAAACAGAACTGTAGTTTATAAAGCCAAGCCAATTACAACAATAACAGACATATAAGCATACAATTTTTTTAAAAAAACAATGAAATAATCTCTAATGATATTTTGATACACTCATAGACAAGTGCCTCTTCCTGTCATCATAAGAGAGTCTTTTTTCAGGAGATGAGTGCAAAGGCCCACAGATAGACATTATGTAGAGAGTGATAGTGTAAATTGACAGTCTCCAGAGGGTCCTGCCCCTCAGTGATAGTGATCTCAGCTGGTGAGGGGTTGGAAAGACTATTGGAGTCAGTGGGGAAGAGGGAAACCAGGTGAACATGGCTCATTGAATCAACTAAGCAGGACTCACATGCCCTCAGAGACTGAAATCTCAAGCACAGGATCAGCAGGGGTCTGCACCAATCCTCTTCCTATGGCTATTAGCTTGGGTGTGGGGCTCCTAACAGCTTAGGGCAGGTGTGTCTGACTGTTCCCTTCTCTAGGAACTCCTTTCCTTCTTATGTCTTACTTTGTACAGTCTCCCTATGAGGGCCTTCATCTTGTTGTACTAATATATCTTGTTTTGTCCTATTTATAGTCTCTCAGAGGCCTGGTATTTTCTAAAGGGAAACAAATAATTAAACTGAGCATTGATAGAATAAAAAAATACCTATACATGGAGAATTTCTTTAGCATATGTTAATAAAAAATATCCCATTAAAATACTTGTAAACAAAATATGACAACACACTTATAAAATCATTTATCTTAATTAAGTTGGGTTTTGTCTATACATTTTTTTTTTATTTGAAAGTTTAGGAACCATTACCTGATACTACAATAGACTCAATCTAAGAGTACTTGAAGATGCTGTAGAAACATCTAGCTTTGATAATAAAATTAAAGTACAGGACAGAACACTCCCAATGAAGCTGCCAAGACACAAGGTATTGCTCAGTACAAGAAGTTAGTCATCCAAAACTGCCCTTGTCAATGTTCTGTCTGAGAACACCACTGAAGAGATTTAAAAAGAGTCATTTGTGTGCTGTGTTCATGCAAGATTAATCACTCACTGAGAAATTGGGTACTGCAAATGTTTTGCTTTTTTAGTCTTCAATAATAAAGTAAAACAAGCTTCCAAGAAAATCATGACAGTTGATGAAAAGGAAAAAAAGCAAAGGTGCCATGGTCTCAGTCAAGTCTAACAATTGAAGTAGCTTAAATTCAGTAATGGAGGCATTGAAGGTACAGAATACAGGCACATGAGAGAGAGCAGGATTTAGTGGCAGAAAATGAAATGTGTTGCATGTCAAAGAGGGGAAAGAAGAGGTCATAATTTCAAGTCACAAGAAGCTGACATTTAAATAATTTCTCTCTTTCTCGTCTTTCATTTCAGCTGAAACACAAGATTTTGGAATTTTGCTGTTCCCTCCTCAATAGCAGAGCCTTCTGAAGACATCAAGAAGTCCTGTGATCTAATTATAATCAGTATAGATAATACTTCAAGAAAGCTATACTGTTGGATTTAACTGGACATACCTATATACTTAAGCTATTCAAGTTTATAAATGTCTTCTCAATACATTTCATTTTTATGTGATTATACCTTCATATGTAATAATTTCCTCAATGTACAACAGTATTCACATGATATTTAGAAATTTGCACATAAATAGACATACATAGGATATACAGACATTTTAAACATTGCTTACAGGTAATCTTTTTAATGTAATCACCATACTTATATTGTATATACTTCATTATGTCATTGTGTAAAGGTACCACCATAATCCATTTTTCTGTTGAGAGGCATCTAGATTGTTTCCAGGTTGTTTCTATTATTACAAATAATGTTGTTATGAACAGAGTTGAGCAAATGCCCTTGGGGTAAAAAAAATGTGCAACCTTTTGTTATATGCCCAATACTGGTAATGCTGGATCTTTGAGGAGATTGATTCCCAGTTTTCTGAGGAAACATCATACTGCATTCCATAGTGGCTGTACAAGATTTCTCTCTCATCGACAATGATGGAGAGTTCTCCTTGCTCTGTATTCTCTCCAGCATAGGCTGTCATCAATGTTTTTGATCTTAGCCATTCTGACAGGTATAAATAAGATGGAATCTCAAAATTGTTTTGATTTGAATTACTCCGATGATTAAAGATTTTGAAAAAAATTTTAAGTCCCTTTCAGCCACTTGTAATTCTTCTGTTGAGTATTCCCTTTTTATCTCTGAACCCCATTTTTTAATTGTATTATTTGGGGTTTTGGCCTATAGTTTCTTGAGTTCTCTATGTGTTTTAGACGTCAGTCTTCTGTCAGATGTAGGTTGTATGTGAAGATCTTTTTCCATTCTGTAGGCTGTCATTTTTTCTTATTGACTGGGTTCTTTGCCTTACAGAAGTTTCTCAGTAAGCTTAATAAAAGAAGGTCCCATTTATTAATTGTTGTTCTTAATGTCTATGCTGCTGTGTTATATTTAGTAAATGGTCTTTTGTGCCAATGCCTTGAAGAATATTTCTGACATTCTTTTCTATCAAGTTCAATGTAGTTGGGTTTATGTTGATTTCTTTGATTCACTTTGATTTGACTTTTGTACAGAGTGATAGATATGGATCTATTTTTTATTCTTCTACATACAACTATTCAGTTATACGAGCATCATTTGTTGAAGATATTATATTTTTTCCCTCTTAGTCAAAAATCTGGCATCCATAGGTATGTGGATTAAGATTGGGGTCTTCTATTAACCCACATTCTGTTAACCTATAAGTCTGGTTTTTTTTTTTTTTTTTTTTTTTTTTTTTTTTTTTTTTTTTTTTTTTTTTTTTTTT